>JAPKLY010000206.1:690854-728705 GCA_026898435.1 Prunella vulgaris
GTAATCATGAATTTGAATATTTTTGTTATCAACTTTAATCTCAAAAATTATATTTGAATTCTTGAACAACTGGTTGTTTAAAAAACTTACTCCTCTTCCCACAAAATTTTTGTATATTTTTCTTATTTCAATGCTTCATACAAATTTACATACCACTGAAATAGTAAATATAATTTATTTTTAGTGAAAAACAACATAATTATTTAAAATCTGTTAGTTGTTTAAAATTTTAGTATTATTTACACAATATATTTATCACATAAAATTTAAATAGAGTATAAATTAATTTTTTTTGACGGAGTAGAGTATAAAGTAATTATTTCCATACAAAAATGACTTTCTAGAAAATTTTATAATTAATTATTGTTGCTGAACATTTTCTTTTATATTATAATAACTACACGTTCAAATTTTATAAAATTTATATTAATGAGTAATTTAAATAATCAAAACAACTCAACAACTGAACAACTAATATGAATAAAATATTTTAAAATAGAGCCACACTTGTGTAAAAATTTCTATCGTAGAAATTATTAAATATAGATAAAAAAGAAAAAGATGGACACGCGCCGCCCAATTCTTTGTAACCCCACGCTGATCAATTACTTCCCAGGCCCAACTCTCCTATAACTCCACGCATCTAATTACCCCAAAGCCATTCTAACCCAACTATTAATTAATACAAAAATGAATGTTAATTAACTAATTTCTCCCCACCCCTGAACCAAACAGTTGCTGTTGGCATTTTTTTTAAGTTTACTTTATTTATTTATTTTTAAAATTAATGTGTTGATTAAAAATTATTAATTTAATATTATGTTATAAATAAATATTTACACATATAGTAATACATATTTAATCTTACAGTAACACACATTTAGTCTTACAGTAACACACATTTGTCTTCCAACTTGTGTTACTATATGAGCAAATGTGTGTTACTGTAAGGACAAAATATATTTTTATGAGAATAAATATGTGTTGCTTAATTTATTCATCATCCCTTTAAATCTAGGTATATTATTTCATGTAATACACATGTTATTATATGGAAAAAAAATTATATCTATAAAAATAAATAAGTATTTGTGAATAATCAACATTTATTCTTATAGTAACACACATTTTGCTCTTGCATTATGTGAAATATTATTTATTCTATAAAAACAAATGAATATATGTAAAATAACAACATTTTATAAGATAGTAACACACATTTCCTCTAATAGTAACACATATTTGTCTCCAAGTTTGTGTTACTATATGGATAAATGTGTGTTACTATATGAGCAAAAATATATTTTTATGAGAATAAATATGTGTTTCTTAATTTATTCATCATTTCTTTAAATTTAGTTATATTGTTTCATGTAATACATATGTTATTGTATGAAAAAATAATTATATCTATAAAAAATATATAAATATTTGTGAATAATCAATATTTATTCTTATAATAACACACATTTTGCTCTTGCATTATGTGAAAAATTATTTATTTTATGAAAACAAATGAATATATGTAACATAACAACATTTTATAAGATAGTAACACATATTTACTCTAATAGTAACACATATTTGCTTTCTAGTTTGTGTTACTATATGAGCAAATGTATGTTATTAAATGTGTAAATGCGTGTTACTATGCTAACATAAATTGAGAGCAAATTTTTAAATTTATAATATAATATTATTTAATTTATTTTTAAATTTACAATAGTTAAAAAATAAAAAAAATACCAAAATCTATAAATGATTTTGCATTGAACTGGCATGCGTTTGTCTGGATGGAGTGGGGGAGGGAGGGGGGGTTGGGTTTTGATTTTGGAGCATATGTTAATTTCCGGATATGTTGTTCGCATGTGATCCCTTATACTGGGCGCGTGGTATTAATTATATTTTTAGTTTATTTTTTGAAATTTTTACCGTAGAAATTTTTATATAAGTTTTTGTTTTTAAAATATTAAATATATTTTTAGTATTAATTATTTTTTTAGTTTATTTTTTGAAATTTCTATTGTAGAAATTTTTATATAAATTTTTTTATTTTAAAATATTAAATATATTTTTAAACTCCTTTACTTAAAAGAAGGCTATTTTTAAAAGTTTTATATAAGTAAGGGTAGTTTTGATATATGAAGGTTTGAGTAAGGGTATTTGTGAAAATCCCCCTGCAATCACTATTCACTAGTGCCCTTAGTTTTTAGACTTTCATCGCAAGGTTCATCTTCCCAATCGCAACCATTAAAGCCGTTGGTGAAAAATTACAGTTGTTGATGCAGGTGTTCCTCCGAGAAGGGTCCGCTTTTGGTCGAAACAATTGCCGACTGCTCAACGCAGATCACTGTATGGTCACTTTCTCTATTTTATACCTAGTTTGGCTTCATACAAACATTTGCCTAATTCTCAATGAATAGTTGAACGACAATTGTGTTTCTCAATAGTTGCAACTTTCGGAAGGATAGTAGTGGATCCGAATCGTAAACTGCCACCACAACAGTAACTTATATAAGTGAAATAGGTTCAATGCTTTAGCTAATTCCCTCTGCACTTTAAATTTCCGTAATTGATTTGTGCAACGTGAATTTCTATCTGGATTGATAGTTTTTATTCCAATCTTTCTTGATTCATACTTCCTGATTAAAGGGAAAAAACAACTGGCAATAAGTTCACTGCCTGTTGCTGATTGGAACCATCTGGCACAGACCAACACTAATCTTCCTACTTATGGTGTGGGTACCCTGAAGGATCACTATCAATATAGTAAGGTAAATCCTTTTCTTTTCTCTTTTAGAATTACGTTTGTTTGTTATTTGGTATTGTCTTATTCTAATATAAGCATTCCAATGGCCTATAAGGTTTTGGAATTGATTTTCATTTTAACTGCTAACTTGTTAGTATGTGTTTGTTTGTGATAGCTATTGAGGAACTTTGTTTTATTAGTTATTTAGATAGATAGGATGGATTATCTGAATCTGTAGTTATTGGGTTGGTATGCTTTTTCTTTTAATGCTTTTCATATATTTTGTTCTATCAAATGAATCAGTGATGGATGATCAGCAATGCATTATGACTGTAATCTGTTTTCTTATCTATATTTATTTGCCCTGCAAATCTAAAAGGTATATCAATTAACTTACATTTCCCCTCTAACACAACATGATTCCAAGATGACTAACTAATGTGGTTCATATAAGAAATCGTGATTTAAAGTGTATTTGTATGTTTCATTTCCGAAAATAGTGATGGCATCAAAAAGGCAGTTAATCAGTTCATGGAAATTGGTTGGGATAATATATGGATTATGGAGTATTTTAAAGAGTCGTTGACTGGTTGAACGTTTTATTTAATAAAGTGGTTAACCATGCATAATGCATAGTAGTTGTTAGTGGAGTTGTAGTGTCGGAATCTCAATGGGCGCTTCCCACCTAGTAGAGAGGAGTCATGATAAATAACAATATATCTTACTTCAAAGGTGTTACTGGGCTGGGGATATGACTTGCTGCATATTAAGGGTATGCATAGGGTGTGGAAGGAACATGAAAAGTCCTAGTTGTATCTGTTTTTACTCTAGAGACGGGAGACATTAGATAATGTACTAACTCAGCACCTGTGGGGACATACACCATGTACTACCTCTGCCGCCAGAAAAATAGAAACATAATTTCACTGAATTTATATGTAGTAAGAAATATGAGGTGTTGTTCAAGAACCTCAGTTATTGTGTGTGAAGCTAATGAAAAAATATAAAATAAAACTAAGCTTTTTGTTTATTGATAGTTGACATTATTCTAAAATAATAAGATTTTTTTTTCCTTTTTGCTGATGGCACGTGGGCAGACTAGTATCTGGTATTTTAGGAAAAAGTACAAAATGGTTCGCAAAATTTGACAATAATTACAAATTGGTTCTGTGCAAAAAAAAAAAAAAAAGTGCTTCTGTGCAAATATTTTGAACCAATTTGTAAATATGGAGAATTTTTTAAACCAATATGCAACTCACCCGGTATTTTATTTCTGTTCTATGATTTTTGTAAGTCATTACTTGAGAAATTTGTTGTATGTATTTATGTGATATATAACTACAACATAAATATTTCAAATAATCTAAGAGATATTGCTAGTGTTGTCCATCCTCCCCAAACAAAGACTCAGTGACTCGGACACACATTTTCCTCCCCATTATGCTGATAGTTTTCTTAGTACTTTAGTTGAGTCATTGTTGATCCCAGTTCTTTCTGCTATGTTATGTTTTGCTCTTAGATATCACTATTCATGAGCTTCTTGCTCTAAGTGTGGGGTACTTGATGTTTATGAATAACCTAACCTTAAACTTTGATTGTGAAATGTCACAATGACAGATATCTGATTGCATCTTAGCACTTCTGCTGCCAGTGGCTTTGTCTGCTTCAATCAAACTAGATATAATTATGAATGAGGAGAGATTTCTCCAACCTTTTTGATTCTCCCATTCCCACCACGCCCAATGAAAGGACTGTTTAACGAGATTTTATGCACCAAACATTTGGCCACCTATGTCTTTATCCCTCTGGTTTTTTCTATATATTTAATTTATCTGCACTCCTTAGATATTTGGTATTAAAATATGTTTTGTGCTCTTTATTAACCATATGGGCATTCTATTGTTGGCATTAATATGTTGTGGTAGATTAAACTGACTCCTAATAGTCCCCATCATGTAATTCACACCAAATGCAGTGTGATTGAACTTGTTTTGCACCTAGTTTTGATCTCTGATCATCTTTACCTAATGGTACGACCTTGTTGTATCTTCAATGCCCTGCTTGAAAGAACCATAAGTTTTTTGTGAGTTAAATATTGACAACAGAGTTTTATAGGAGTCAAAATCAGATAGGATAAGTTAGAATATAGAGTATGAAACTTGGCTAAATATCTTGAGTTTCTTTCTTAATAATAGTAGACTATAAGGCATCACTTGGTAGACATTAAAAGACCCTTATTGCAATTTTTTTTTATCTTACCTCAAAGTTATTTTGCACGAATTACAAAAATAATATGGATCTGTTTCTTTTATGTCCGACCCGATAATATATTACACCTTATTACCTCCTTGCAACTATTCACCCCTTCATAAATTATTACACCTTCACCCCCTTACTAATTATTTATGGGTTGGAAAATATATATTACACCATACCAAGTGATGTCTCAGTGCACATACTAATTTAGGCAACTTTTCATGTTCATTTACCAAGCAACATTATATGAATTTTAAATAAAAAATTTGTAACCCCCTACTAGAATTAGTAATTACTACCAAATACTCTATTAATTATCTATGTAATGGCAATTTTTATGTCCAAATCTGAAGTACTATGTTATTCTTTCTCTCTGTCTCTGTCTCTGTCTCTTACTTATTTGTTTTGCTAAAAAGAAAAAGTCAATGTATTTCATCTGTCCTAATGAAATTTACAGTCAGTGCAGACAAATTAATATTAAATCATTTTTAAATAGTGAGAGTTGAAACGAGCAATGAGAAAAATAAATGCTAGCGTGACTCAGGAAACATTTGGTTCAGCGACCAGTATTAACCACATTCCAAACACAAACGAAGAATATTGATCCAATATGCAAGCATTAAGAATGTACCGCAAATGTCACTAGTGTTCAAAAAGGCCAATATCCCAAGACATCATATACACAAAGTACAAACAAGAAAAAGAAAGACACGTAAAGTTCTACCATGTGAACAAAAATAATGACACGAACCGACTAGACTCCGTTAAAAGATAAATACACCTCTGACGTTGTATTTTTTCTATGCAATGGCATCTAACATATATGTGATCTATGATATCTATCACAACTCAAGTTTGGTCTCCTAGTGAACATAGTATTTCACATTTGGGAGGGCAAATGTATGCAAGTGTATGTATTCTACACAAGAATACACAAGCTAAAAGATATTGATAACAAGAATAAATTTACCATGTGTAGAGGTTCCCCAGTCCGTATTTTAGCATTTGGACGAGCTAGTGAAGACTCAGATGGAGTCCTAGGCTGCAAATCTTGAATTTTTTCCCATTCCACTCGAGTGAGCATCTTGAGAGTTCCGACCCTTAGGAGCATTCTGTATCTTTTGCTCAAACAATTCCTCGACAGTTGTTTCATCTAAGAACAACACTCAAGTAATTTACGTGGTTAGGTGTTAAAAACCTATATCCACGGAATCAAAACCACTCTGACTTCACTATATGAGCAATGAATTACAAGTTACAGCTCAAATGCCTTAGCAATTAGGATTTCCCCAATTTTTTATCTAAGAACCCTAACTTCACTATTGTGAAAATTAACTCTCTAATCAAAGGGAAAGTTACATCAATTTATACTACTTCCCAATGTGATTAAAGCCCAATATCCAATTGATAGTTTCAATTGATTCAGTTAATCAGCCCTAGGCATCTAACTAACCTAACTTGCGTCCAGCTCAGTTCAGTACAACGGTTAATTAGTTAAGTTACATAACTAATAGTCCATGGAATGAAATGATTCAACAAACATCTGGTTCACAACTTAAATTGAACCAGTCTTTAGATTAGACGACTTTAGAATCAGAAGACTTTCATCAGACGATTTAGTGCTCATCTGATCAGATGATTTCGCACTCAGGTTAGTAGACTTCAAGTCTCAGTCGACTTCAATACGGAGGCCAGCTGACTTAGTCACATACTCAAGTGAGTTGACTTAGTCAGGGGACCTTCACTTCAGTTGAGTTCGTCATCAGCAGACTTCTTCCAAAATAGACATCTCTCCTTTAATTGAATACATCCACCAATCAAATGATCTTTTAACGCTGAAACTGATTAATACCAACCCATATAAACACTAATACCAATGCCCACAACCACTGATGCTAATCCAGTTTGATCACAGAGAGTAATCATATTTTGACTAACTCTCACAACAAAGATGGTTGTTCGCATAAAAATGAGTATCATTGGCATGGTTGGGACATCCATGAATTCATGGAGAGAGTGATTATTTGTATGTGAAATCCATGAATTCAAATTCACCCATCCAAATGGAGCCTAAGATTATATGCATGAATCATGGGTACAAAAAGAAACGTATTATTAATAGGCATAAATAAGGTTTTGAACACATCCATATAACAAACATAATAGAAGATAAGAACATATGAATATCTGAGCTAATGATTTGACAATCAGTTCAACAATCAAATCAAAATAATGAAAGATTGATAATATTCACATAAATAACAAGTTAATGTAAACAGTAGATTGTGCATACCTGTCCAAGCCCTCAAAGAGGCCTTCACCTTTTATGATAGAAGTTCTAAAAATAACCCATATTTTATCACCTAATACTGGTGAAACAAATTCGTATAGGCAAGGCATGGTGGGCAGAGATGTAGAGAAGATGTTAGTAGTAGGGCTTGTTTGGGGAGCGACGAACGCCCTCATGCGCAGAGGCGCAATCATATGGGACGAAGCTCTCAAATCCACGCCTCAACCAAACACGTCCCATCTGAAGAAGTGGCTGAAGCTTCTGTTGATTTGGCAGTACACCTTGCCCTTCATAATAAATCTTTCCGCTTCAGCTACCTTCTTTGCCATATTGAGCGACGCCCCCATTTCTCTGGCCGTGCCGGTGACCAACGCCACTACCTTTGCTGCCACCGCCGTCTTCGGGATGATTCTTGGAGAAGAAACCCGCGTTGGCCGCGCTCTCTTTGGTACTTTTCTCATTGTTTTGGGAGTGTATATCAGTGTAATGTGATGGATGTTTTAGATCAATTCTTGTACTGTTCCTCTGTTTTGAATTGTGCACGCAATGTGTTTGATGAAATGTTTGTGCTTCGTTCAAGTTAGGAGAGATGAGAAGATATATATTTTTCAATTAATTCCACTTTGATGCTGCTTAAATCTCTTACTTTTTGAGGTTATTGCCAACAACCTTACGATGGTCTTTCTAATGGTCTTTTATGTTCTTATTTTTGTGAGGATGTGTTTGCTTTGAAGAATAAATATAATTGTAATCAATACTGGATGGTTGATCTGTGGCCGTCTTAAGATGCATCTCTTAAGATTGATATGCAGTTATGAAAAATAATAAATTATTGGTTCAAATTTAGTTCCATTGATAAATATTTCATATGGCGGTTCTTTGGTATCTTACATATATTGTCTCTTGTTTTTGTTTTTATTTTTCCAGATTATTTTTTCCAATCTTATGTTTTTTTATGTCTGATGTCTTCTCTGATAATTGTTGATTTCATGCATTATGAACTCTCTTTCGTATGGGAGTGTGCTATAATAACAATAAATTGTCTTTCAAATATAAGCCATTGTAAAACAGAATTTCAATAATACAGAATCTTTCCTAAGCATTTCATTCAGTAGAGATGAGAGATTTTTACTTTTTTTGGATTCATGAGAATAGTCATTTTCTTTTGCTGTAAAAGCTCGAGTTTCATGTTGCCAGTGTGAATTATAGAACACCTTGCATTTCTTCACTTTAGAAATAAAATAACGTCATATAAGAACCTTGTATTCATTCACTTTATATAGAACTAGAATTTAGCCTTATAACTATGTTTTATTTATCTTTTTGTGAGTTTGTGTGCATATATCATTGGTTTATTAAATATATTTTTATGTCATTTTTTTGTATGTTTTTGTTTTTGGCTTGTTTACTTTTAATTTGGTTTTCTGTCGTATCTTTGAAAAAAAAATTCTTATTTTAGTCTTTGTAGCTGCTTTCACTGTCAATGCATCTGATCATATTTTATGTAATATTTTAATTCATTTTATTTTCTGTATGTACTGTTTATTGTAGTCTAATTTCAATTACATACACCCTTTTCAATTTTTAAATTTTTATTTTTTTTATTTCATCTCCAATTATGTAATTTATAAGATTTGATTTTTTTTTTTTTAGTTTTTTTTTTCCAATTTTGGAAATTAGGTTGTTGTCTATTTCTTTTTTAGGTATAGATTTATACAATGAGATAAATAATCTTAGAGGTAGAATGGATGAGAATAGGGAAGTAATTATAGTGTTGTAAATAGGTTTGAGAATATTCAAAGTTTTTGCACTTTTGGGCTACGTTTGGTAGAATATATAAAGGTAGATAAAGGCCTCAATTCACTCTTATACAATCGTTTGGTAATATATAGAATGAATTCTAATGACCCGGTAGTTCAAATACATGCTAATCTTCATTTTTCACTGTTCGAATTGTATTCTGGATCTCGACCAAGGGGTGGTATTTCAAATAAATTCATAACAGTAAATGAGAGAAAGAATTGGACAGTGAAAAATCGTGATTTTGCTTAATGATGAAGCGTGAAAGAGATGAAACAGAGAATGAGAAGACTGAAGCTTGACTGCTTCTCCGCGAAGCCGACAATGGCCGGAAACCACCACCTAAACCACAGAAACCGCCGTCTGGAATAGCAACCGAAACCACCACCACTACCGGAAATGACAAGCAAACTCACCACCACCAAATGAAAAACTATCGCCGGAAATGACAACCAAACCACCACCACAACCACTTAAATCACCACCAAATCCGACCACTTTACCGCTTCCCTTAGTATCGTCATGCGCCAAAGCAACACCACCATCGAATTTTCGTCGTCCGTCCTTGGGTTGAATTTGGAGAGGAAATTCCATTCAATTGGAAAGCAATCTCTAAGGAATTCTGGAGGAATTTCTAAAGAAATCTTGGAGAGTATTTGCCACATTGGGGAGAGGAAATTTAGGAAGGAATTTGGATAGGAATTGCAGAATTGGGGAGATCCAATTTTGGAAGGAGTTTGGAGATAGGTTTCGTTCAATTCAATATAACAAGAATTGTTATTTAGTTAAATGTGTTTTTTTTATATCTTAATATATATATATATGTTATAATATATGTAAATATATTATTATATTGATGGATATAATATTAGGAATATATCCAGTGGGCTTTAAGCCCACAAGACTTAGGGTTAGGTATTCTATTTATACTTATCATTCCTATGTATTCTGTAATTGATATGATTGTAAACGGCAGTTCATATTAGTATACTCTCCTGGCTTGGTCGCCCCCAGACGTAGTCACTCCGTGACGAACTGGGTCATCAATACTGTGTCTTTACTTTTACGCTTTTACGCTTTCCTCTCAAGATTACAACACGTTATCAGCACGAGTCTCTACGAGCAATAAGGATTTACGAGATGATTGCTCCAGCTATTTTCTGGATCAAATCAATTTCAGGATTAATTTTAATTTTGTTGCTGAAACCGTAAGTTTCTGCTTCGTTATTAATCTAATAATTTAGATCCATGTTTAGGTATCTAGGTTTCCAGCATAATCCGTATATGCTCTGATTATATTCTAGAAAACTGTGAATTTTCATGAAATTATGCATTGTGGAGTATTTTCAGTTACTTCGATCAATCATACATATACATGATTTGTATATGTCCCTGTGCTATTAAATTCATGATTCTGATCATATGCTCACATGTTTTTATGGCATCGTTTCTGAATATATGATTCCCTGTATTCTGAGTTGATGATTCAATGAACCAATCTACTGTGTATATATGGTTTTATTAATCACATGCTTATGTATTACTAGCTGTATGCATATTATGTGTTTGGTATTATATAGATTCTTGTTATGTATGTGCCCCCTATTATGTTTTATTCATAATCTGCATAACAAAACCAGAATCGAATTCTTATTATTCAATTACAAAACTTGAAATCCCAGCAATTACAAACACACCAAACTCTCGAAAACCTGTTTTGTACAGAACTCTGTTCCCGGTTTTCTTCATAATTCCTAAATCGGAAACCGAATCATCAGTGTTTCTTCTTAAACAGAAACCCAAAATCAGCAAACCAGTTTTGCAGAAACAAAAAAAATCGGAACCCCTGTTTTCGATATTTCTTCAATTGAAATCGAGCCCTACCTGTGTCCACCACGCCGTCGGCCCCTGAAGTGGCCTCGACGGCGAACGACGGCAACGCTGTGATACGCGAACGGTGGCGACAGCCACGCCAGACTGCCGCGACGGCGCTGTGCGCCTGGTGGGGGAAACACCCCTGCTTCTGCGGCGGCGCGACGCGCACCATGACGGCTGCGTGTGAGCGGCGGCAGCCGCGCGCCCCTTGATGTGCGACGGCGACGGCGACGCGCCGAGTCTCAGACTCCGCTGCGACGGCGGCTCTGCGCGGCGACGCTATGACGCGACGCCGCCGCCTGTGCTCGACGGCGTATGACGACGCCCTGCTCCGCGACACGCCCATGACGGCAGACCTCAAATCTGTCCGACGGCACTCCGTGCGTCGACACCCTCGGCCGCGACCTCCGATCGCCACCACACGCCAAACAGAAGCCTAACTTCATCGGCGACGTGGCCCATACCTGGCCGCGATTTTCTCGCGTAACTGTCCCAAAAAATCGGATATTGGATACGCCCTTATTCTGTCCAGATTTTAGTATTTAGTATACTTTTGACCGGCTCACTCCTGAAACCCTAATTCCATAATTGGGCTTTCTTTAACTGGGCCACCCATTCTGGGCCTTATGTTTGATTAATTGGGCTAAATCCCTTTAATTAGTTTGGGTTTATAATACATGGGACGTAGCCCTGTTAATAAAAAAAAATTAATTAATTAATATTTATTAATTAATTACTTAGGCCAATTTTTTTTAATTAATTGATTGGGCATTTTATTTTAGTTGATCCTAATTAATTTGGATCCTAACAATTATTTTTGGGCCCGATGTCCCATTAATAAAAATTCATAATGGTATTATGAAAGCCCAAATCATCAAATTTTTTAAGGCCTTATCCAATAATTATTTTTGGGTTAAAGTCCCATTAATAAATGTCTCATAAAAGTCATACACTCAAAAATATCAATACCCCCTATAATTAATTAATTTTTGTCTTAGCAATATTTTATTGATTGAGCCTTAATTATTAAATGCTACAAACAAATAATTTTAATAAATTTTCATTTATTAATTTTTGTAGCAAAAACATGTCAAAAATCACTAAATGTGAATTCGATTAATTGGCACTTGATTGCCATAACTATTTGACATGGGCTCTCAACGTTGAAACCCACTTTGTCTATAAAGACTTTACCGACACAACTAGACAACCATCTAAATCCACAACTGCCCAAATGGCACAAGCTCTAATCTTCTTAAGACACCATCTTCACAAAGATCTTAAGAACGAATACCTCACTGAAAAAGATCCATTGACGTTGTGGAAATCCCTCCATGATCGATTCCAACAAAACCAAAATGTGATCCTCCCCCGAAACCAGACATGAATGGATAACACTTCGTTTCCAAAACTTAAGTCTGTAACGGAGTACAACTCCGCCCTACATCGCATAGTTTCTCAGCTTAAGCTGTGTAAAGAAACAATAACTGTTGATCAGTTAATTGAAAAACTCTTTCCACTTTCCACGCTATTAATCTTGTACTCCAGCTGCAGTACAGGGCCAAAGAGTATCAATCACACTCCGAGCTCATTTCTGCACTTTTAGTTGCAGAAAAGCACAACCAATTGTTGATGAAAAATCACAATATTAGACTGGTTGGCTCACAAGTTGTGTCTGAAGCACATGCTACTCGGAGGAACTCTAGAGGTAGTAAACGTGGAAAAGGAAATGAGGCGAGTGGGGGACGCGGATCGACCCGAAGTCGAGGCTGTGGTAGGGGAAGAGGTCGAGGTCGCAACAATGCACAACATAGTGCAACTGAAATGAATGCACCTCAAGATCAACTATCGAGCTCACGTGCACAGAACAAACAAGTCTGTCACAAGTGTGGATGCGACGACCATTGGTCTCGCTCGTGTCGTACACCAAAACATTTGGTGGAGGCGTATCAACGTATGCTAAAAGACAAAAATGGGAAGGCTCATCACGGTGAAACACACCACACCGACCTGCCCGAAGCAGGCTTTGTCATAGACAAAGGATGACCTCTTGGGTTCACATATGACTATTGACTACATAATTTAATACGTTCTTGATAAAGTAGGACCTAAGTGATCCCTTGTGCGGCTGATCAATCAGCGTCTGTAATCTTGGCTCTCCTTAGCATTCCTCATATCTAAACGTATCCAAACATACACTTAAGTGCTTATGGAGATTAATGTATTGTGCTTAGTAGATAGTGCTACTACACATACTATCTTAAAAGATAGTCAATTTTTCCAAACATTAACTGAAAAGAAAGGAAGTGTCACTACTATTTTCGATGACGACATACAAATCGTTGGCTCCGGAAGAGCCTCGATCATTCTACCTATGGGTACCAAATTAATAATCGAGAATGCTTTATTGTTTCCACAATCAAAGCGTACCCTCCTCAGTTTCAAAGACATTCGACAGAATGGCTATCACATTGAAACAAATACTGAGGACAATAGTGAATATCTGTTGATGACTCACTATTTGAATTGTCGTAAACACATCGTCGAAAAACTTCCATCTTTCTCGTCTGGTTTGTATTATACATACATCAGACCCTCAAATCTCCATATAGCTCTTAATCTAAAATTTAATGATCCAAATTCTTTCAAATTATGGCATGAGCGGTTAAAACATCCAGAACAATCCATGATACGTCGGATTCTATGTAATTCATCTGGCCATAACATAACACACAACAGAATCCCTTCTGTTAATGAATACATATGTGATGCTTGCACAATGGGTAAGCTCATAATTCGTCCTTCTAGTAGTAAAGTAAGAACTGAATCTCCTAAATTCCTTGAACGGATTCAAGGAGATATTTGTGGACCAATACATCCAGCATCTGGACCATTTAAGTATTTTATGGTCCTAATAGATGCATCCACTCGGTGGACTTATGTAACGATGCTATCCACTCGCAATACTGCTTTTGCAAAGCTTATTGCACAGATCATCCTGTTGAGATCTTAATTCCCAGATCATCCTATTAAATCCATTCGTATGGATAATGCCGGTAAATTCACCTCTAAGGCATTCGATGATTTTTGCATGGCACTGGGAATCAAAGTGGAGCATTCGGTCCCTCATGTTCATACTCAAAATGGTCTAGCTGAATCATTAATTAGACGTCTTAAATTAATCGCTAGATCACTACTACAAAAAACGAACTTACCTGTTTCATGTTGGGGGCATGCAATCTTATATGCATCATCACTAATCCAATTCCGACCAACTGCATATCATGAATATTCCCCTATTCAACTCGTGCGTGGAAATGAACCTAACATTTCCCATCTGCGAACATTCGATTGTGCAGTGTATGTTCCAATACCACCACCTAAGCGAACATCTATGGGCCCACAAAGGAAACTCGGTATTTACATCAATTTTGTATCTCTCACAATACTTAAATACCTCGAGCCTTTAACTGGGGATCAGTTTACAACCCGTTTCGCTGACTGCACATTCGACGAAGATCTATTTTCGGCCTTAGGGGGAGAGAAAAATACCACAATTAATAAATGCCGTGAAATTATGTGGAACACAAAAGATCTTCAATACTTAGGCCCACGCACTAGTCAAACTTGAACCAAAAGTTCAAAAGAAAATAAACTTGCAATAATCTGCAAGTAATCTGCCAGATGCATTATCAAATGCATTACTGATTATAAATGAAGTGACTGTGAATAGTTAAGGATGCCCCTATACGCCAGAAGCGTAATGAACCTCCTTACACAAAACCATGGTATATTAATGCTAATAATATATTCAGTCACTCATGAAATCTCCTGAAGAGATTCGTCCCGAAGACAAGAAATCCTAGTAAAAGGCACGTGCACATAGCAATCAAAATACTAGGATGCGGAACACCCAGATCAATGGGAAATGATCAAGATCTGGTTTACATGAATCTTAAATAAACACAGGAGACAAACATATCACTGTTGTCGACAACATATTCGTACCCATAGTTGCTCTTTCTAAAATCTGGTACCAGTATCTAAATTTGATTAGATGCAATGGAAAGAAGCAAATATGGAAGAGCTAGACTCGCAAAATAAACTGCTTTGTTCTATCGTACATACCCCCTAAATATTTTATCCCTGAAGGATATAAATGGGTATTAATACGAAACAAAATGAAGTTGAGAGATACAAAGCGAGATTAACAGCTTAAGGGTTTTTCGCAGTGACCCATTATTGAGTTTGATGTGATCAAACAAATTCTCCTGTTGTGAATATTATAAAGTTCCGCCATATATCATTGGCAGTTAAACGCAGTTAATGGACATAATTACCGCATACTTATACGGATCATTAGATTCTGACATCTATATGAAAATCCCTGATGGATTAACTATTCCCCAAATGAGGAATAACGAACATCGTAGTATGTTCAGCATTAAGTTGCAACGCTCGTTATATGGCTTAAAACAGTCAGGTCGTATGTGGTATAATCGACTAAGCGAATTCCTCCTGAAGAAGGAATACGTAAATAACGAGGCTTTTCCATGTGTCTTTACTAAGAAATCCCTTAATGGTTTTTGCATCATCTCTGTGTATGTGGATGATCTAAACATTATCGGAACAAGGAAAGAGATTGAAGAAGCAAGTTCAATCTTAAAAACTGAATTTGAAATGAAAACTTTGGGTAAAACCAAGTTCTGTCTCGGTCTACAGATCGAGCATTTTCCTGAAGGAATACTGATACACCAATCAGCTTACCTAAACAAAGTGTTGGAGAGATTCCATAAGGATAAATCTCATCCTTTAAGCATTCCAATGGCTGTCCGTTCCCTTTATTTGGAAAAGGACCCATTTAGACCTAAAGAAGATACCGAAGAGCTATTGGAACCTGAAGTTCCATATCTAAGTGTAATTGGTGCACTGCTCTATCTTGCAAACTGCACTAGGCCCGATATTGCCTTTGCAGTCAATCTACTTGCAAGGTTCAGTGCCTCCCCTACGAGGAGACATTGGAATGGTGTGAAACATATCTTACGATATCTTCAAGGTTCTCAAGATCTTGGTCTTTTCTGTCAAAGAAACCAAGACAAAACACTTATAGGTTATGCTGATGTTGGTTATCTATCTGATCCCCATAATGCAAAATCGCAAATGGGTTATGTTTTCCTCTGTGGTGGAACAGTCATTTCATGGAGATCTGTCAAATAAACTTTGGTGACCACATCGTCAAACCACTCAGAGATCATAGCTCTGTACGAAACTGCACGAGAATGTGTGTGGTTAAAGTCCCTTATAAAACACATTCACGATTCGTGTGGTATCCCTTCTATTGACTTAAGCCCATCAATTATCTATGAAGATAATGTTGCATGTATTGCACAAATGAGCAACGGCTATGTCAAAGGGAACTTGATGAAGCATATATCCCCAAAATTCTTTTATCCTCACGAACTCCAGAAGAGTGGTGAGATCATGATAAAACAAGTACGCTCAAGTGACAATCTAGCTGATTTGTTCACTAAATCCCTTCCCACAACGACTTTTGAAAAGTACGTACACGAAATCGGGATGCGTCGACTTGGAAGGTTGTTATCTTCAGGGGGAGTAACAAATGTTAAACAATCCTGATGATTGTATCCTCGAGGCCATTTGTAACACTCCACTAAGTAACACTTGCATTCTTCCTTGTCATATTATATCCAAGGGGGAATGTTATAATATATGTAAATATATTATTATATTGATGGATATAATATTAGGAATATATCCAGTGGGCTTTAAGCCCACAAGACTTAGGGTTAGGTATTCTATTTATACTTATCATTCCTATGTATTCTGTAATTGATATGATTGTAAACGGCAGTTCATATTAGTATACTCTCCTGGCTTGGTCGCCCCCAGACGTAGTCACTCCGTGACGAACTGGGTCATCAATACTGTGTCTTTACTTTTATGCTTTTACGCTTTCCTCTCAAGATTACAACAATATATATACACATATATCTTTTATCAAACACAAATACAAAAATTATATCATTAAAAATAAATATTAAATCATAACAACTACACTCTACCAAATAAAGATATAAAAATAATCTACTTTTAATTATTTATTACCAAACACTAAAATTTAATACATATCTCTCATTTTATAATTGAAATCTCATCACTACGCACTAATTTTTTTCACGCAACCAAACGGAGCCTTAATGAAAACTAATCTAAAATAAAAACTTGTATGAGATCATCTCATGACATGAGATTATACAAATTAACACTCATTCTCTATCAAATGTGATAATGAGTTATACTCAATTTGTTTCACAAGAGAGTCTCACGTAATACTAACCTCTAATCTAATATAATTTTCATTTTTCAAAGATTAATCTCTTTTTTTCTTTTTTGAAGCTAATGTCCAAGTAGGACATTATTGCAATGATTAAATTTAAATTATTATTTGTAATTTTAATAAACTCTTTTTTTAATTGTTAATATTATGCATCTTAATTTTTTATCTTCAAACTCATCTTTTACTTCTATGGGTTATGGGTATATTGAAAATAAAATTGTTATTAACAATTTTTAAAAAAATTCTTTTAAAATTGATCTAAATTGTAAAATTCAATCTTCACAAACTCTCATGTGAAACTTGCTCATAATATAAAATATTTACCATTATTGGTATTCACTAATATCGTAACACGCATTCTCTAAAAAATTAAAATTATAATTTAGAATTATAATGTAAATATTATGATATTAGTAGTAGTATATAATGATATCAATTTCAAACTATGAGAAATTTTCTTAATAGAGTTACTTAATTGTTGGGAAAAAAAAAAGAGTGAAACAATTAATATTTTTTTTTAAAATAAAGATATAAATGAGAAGTATAATATTAATTTCTGTCCCGCCGCCTGCAACTCTGAGACGCATTAAATGTCGCATTAACTATTGTGCAGACTCCGTACATGCGTGTCAAAAGGCGATTGGCTCTCCGTACAAACGGCTAGTTAATCATCTGACACTTATCCTTCCTCGTACATTCAAAGCTCCGAGTTTCTTGTCATTTACTCAAGCTGAAAGTTTGTCTCAAATGGAGTCTACTGACATTCTCTTTGTCTCTCAGGTGTTAACATAAATGTCAACTGTCCCATAGCATAAATAACCTTTTTGCTTTGGACTTACACGAGTCAGATAAACTGACCCAAGGCCTAAGTCAGGTCTTATGAGCATTCAGCTCAGCCTGATAGGTTATTCAGCCCAGTATGTGTAACCTTTTTGCTTTGGACTTACATGAGTCAGATAAACTGACTCAAGGCCTAAGTCAGGTCTTATGAGTATTCAGCTCAGCCTAATAGGTTACACTTACTCTTCACTGACTAAGTTCTGTCCTGAGCATGCTTAGTGTACTCAGTAGAAACATCAGCCAATGGTACTCCGGATTGTCTTCAGGATGGATCTTCAAGCTTCGGTCTTCAGCTTCAGTTCAGGCATTCTTCAGGGTGAGTTGCACTTCAGACTTCAGTCAATTGGGTCGACTCCAATATTCTTCAGTCTTCAACACGTTCCCCCTGAATTGAATCCCTAACCTGACTATCCTGAACTAGACAATCCTGACTAACCGTACTTAGGCAAATCATCAGGGGTTTTGGGATCTAATCAAAATACTCAGATTGTCCCAACAATTTTCCCATTTTTTATGATGCCAAAACCCTTAAGCAAATTCCTAACCATCTATACAATCAACTGACTTAATCAGTGAAAAAACTCAGTACCTCCTGACATACTAGGCACTTGGTCTATAAGATGGAAACAAGGAATGAGTTAGTACAGTTCTTGATAAGAGTGCTGAAAGATAGATCAAGAGTCAACAAGAAGTTGTACTCAGGAACAATAAGTAACTTCATTGATATTCAACATGGTACAAAGTCTTGAAGCTATTACAAAAGTGTTCCTGAACAACTATTCTCCTGATCTATTCACTCTTCTTCTCCTTCCCAGCGGCTGGCCGGAATGCCATACATGTCAAGAACTCTTCTCAGGCAAAGATCCAACTTGATCGGATCAGGCATGACATTTGAGACTTGAGCAATTCTGACAACTTCGGCCTGAATGGCTGCCCTGTCCAGCTGATTTGAATTCCCAATAAGGGGAGGGGAGTACCTAACCATGTCAGGGGAGCAATCTCTATGCCTTGTGCGTCATCATGTCGAATAACATTGATCCAGAGATTTGGATACTCCTCCGTCATCCAGTAGTGGAAGATGTCCGCCTTATCTTCATTCAGATCACTCCAGATCTCCACTACATCGAAGAGGTAACTCCACCTATTCCGGACTGGAACCCAGTGTTCCTACATCTCCACCGGAATGATCTCTTCAATCCGCATGGACTTTGGGGGTCCCTGACCCTGAACAGCCTTCAGCTTCCGCTGAGTCTTCTTCTTCGGAGCTTGAGCAGACTTGTACTTTTCCAACTGAGAGGTCAAGTACTCATTGGACTCCTTCAGCTTCTGAATCTGACCGAGGCGCGTAATTTCTACTAACTTCGCCATCCTCTCCTTCTCGGTCATTTCAGGAACCTTTCTCTGAGTTGAACTAGGGAACTGAGCTTCCTCCGATTCTTCCCAAATGGTAGCCAAAGGATCCTCAGTCTGCTTCAGCTTCTTCTGAGCGGGCTGACTCTGACTTCCCTCAGCCGCCGCTACGGACCTCGTCCATTTCCTCTCCTCTCCACTGGGACCAAGACTTGACTTCTTCTGCAGCACTAACTGAATCAACTTCTTCTTCCTTGCTGTACCTTCCCCCTTTTTGGCATCATCAGCATTCACTTTCTTGATGACCTCCTCAAGGGCTTGGGCAAGAAGTTTAAGTCCGTGAGACATGTCGTGCTGAGTCTCTTTGATGTCTCCCATACGGCCTGTCAGAAAATTTACTTCAGTACCGTAGATCTTCAGTTGGTCCTTAGCCTAAGCGGAAACGGCTTTGGTGATGTTAGTCTTCAGAGTGGCACTGATCTCATCGACAGTCGATTGAGTCTTGGCGGTCAGTTCAGCTATCAGCTCCGCCTTGAGCTCTCCCTTCATCTGAGCAAATTTGTTGTCAATCACCTGATTGACCTTCTCCTCTATCTTCTGATCTAGCAAAGTATTGAACTTCGCATCTTGCTCAGATAGGGTGTCGACTGTCATCTTGTTGCAGGCTTCAAGTGCTTCTGATGTTTGCGCTGCAACTGCTGTGACCTCAGTGCCAACAAAAACTCCAAGACTGCCCAGTGCCTCAGCCCACTCTGTATCCATGCGAACCTGGTCATGATTCAGCAATATCATCCTTTTGCTGATGAGGTCAGCATTGTCACTGAGCCTCCTTGTTTTTCCCTCAACAACGATTATCCGCCTGTGAAGATTGGCAAGTGCTCGTGAAGAGTTTTGCACAAACAAGTCATGATTTGTGATCCAACCAGATTTTGCACAGACCAGACCTGATGGACCCTCTCCTGAAGCCTCAGCAGTCCCGGGTCTGGGGAGTGCTTCATCGGCCGGTGCACTGACCCCTTCAGTGCCACCTTGCTGATCATCCTCAGCCATTACGATCACTTCCTTCTCCTTTTCTTACGGAACTTTCACCAGTTCCATCCCAACACCTTCAGCTTCTCCGGCTCAGCAACAACAGGTTTAGGGTAGATTTTTCTAAAAGAATTAACAAAATCATCTATCCTAAGAAGCGGAGTGATAGATCTGACCTGAAAGGCATCAAACAGCACAACCTCCTCATCAGCAAGTTTTGTCCAACCTTTCTTTTCTACCAAGGTGGCAATCTCTGGATAGGTAGCTCTCCGAGACATGGCATAGGTTCGGAGCTGGATAGCCTTCTCTTGCTGAGCTGCAGTCATGTCAGAGAGGTGCTTAGAGACAATCTTCTGCGCCTGATTCCGGGTCAGCACTTCGAACGGAGTCAGGCTGCCTTCAGCTGGAGCTGGGAATCTCCATGGCATTTCGATCATCACTGGTGTCTCTTCAGCAGTAGACGGTTCAGGCTGATGCTCTGACTCCACCTGAGTCCTTTCGACCTTTATAGGTTCCCCCTTGTCGGGTTCCCCTTGAGCATCAATATCTTTCTCCATGGGTTCCCCCTGAACCTCTACATCCTTTTCCTTCTCCACTTCCTTCTCTTCAGAAACTGCCGGAGTTATCCCCAACCCGGCCACCATGTCAGGAACCGCAATTAGGGCAGATTGAATCTGCTCATCCGCCTTATCACTTTCCAGAACAAGATCTGGTTCCTGAGTTGGTGTAGCAGCAACTGGTTCCTGAGTCATACCAGCTCCATGTTCAACCGTCTGAACAACTTGCTGCTCAATCTCCTGAGAAATTGTCTGATCATCCACCTGGGCAGGCTCCTGAATGTTCTCAGTATTAGAAACCTGATCAGCTTGCTCCTTTCCTTTCGGATCTTCCATCACCACCTCATCCTCCAACACTTCATCCACAGTAGGCTTTCTTGTCAGTCTGTAATACTAACTTGGCCTTTGAAGTGTTCTTCAGTTTCACAATAATAGACTTGATGGTGGTGGTGGCCTTCTCCGTCTCCTTCTTCTCCGAAGGCTTCTTCTAACCCTGCTTCTTCACTATCTTGCCCTTCCCAACTGACAAGCTTTTATAGAGAGTTTGCTTGCCAGTTAGGTCAGTGAAGTTCTCCCTGCCCAAATCTCCAAGTGCAAGAGTCTGAAGCATCAGAGAGATGCGAGTACCATAATGAACCGGCTTTGAGAATGTGCAGGTTCCATCAACACCTTCAATCACCTTATTGGTCTCAGCAACCAGTTGCTAAATGAAGAACTCTTCCTAGTCGAACAGCTTGTCCTCCACCACAGCCTTCATCAGGTACAGTTTTGGCCGTGACACTTGCTCTTTCCCTCCAGCAGTTGCCATAATAGATTGACAAACCAAATCCAACAAATGTCTTGCCACAGGGTTCAGAACTGACTTGTTGAGCCTGGCTTTGATTGTTGGTTTCCCATCAGCAAAGGAATTCATAGTCTCTTGCTCTCTTCCAATCCCCAAAGTGTGAGGAAGGTCCAGCTTCTTCTCTCCAGAATGGGGCAGATAGAAGGTCTCCCTGATCAACTTCCTGACATTTATTTTGATCCAGGTTCTCTTCACCTCAGTCTCTCCATCCACTTCAGCAGAGTGTTGAGTGGGAATGGAGGATACCAACTCACCCTCTGCGTTCTCCTGCAGTCTGATCAGAAACCCAGCAACAAGAGATGGACACAGTTTCTCTGGCATCTTCGTGACCCAATCAAGAATTCCAGCCTTCGTTACCCATTCTTGAATGGGCATGATGTCTGGGTGCCCAGAAGAGAAATCGGCCATCGGCTCACAGTTGACTTGTCCTTTCAAAGCCTCCAAATTGGCAAGGAACATGGTGGTCTTGGAAAGCGCCATTGAAATCTGAAAGGTTAGTGTAGAAAGAGAAATATGGTATAGGATGCAGGAACTCAGAATGTGGAAAGTTTCCTCAGAATGAGATCGACATCTATTTATACCAATAATTCAGTTACATAGGACGGTTCAGAATAAAAGACCTTAAATATTCAACGGTAGAGATTAATTCTAAAAACTGCATGCACGTGGATTGAGCAGTTTCAGATTTCAAAGGTCATAATTCAAAAACTTTATCGGAAACAGTTCCCACCTCCTTTGCATTTAATGCGCGTCAGAGGATGTCCGTATTTAATTCAAATTATTACATTAAATAATAACCGAATAATAAATGAACGGTTGAGATTGTACAACAAAAAGATATGATTTGACAACTCGGGAGACAGTATCAAAGATGATGTAAGCAAGATATGATGACTAAAATAATTCAGGAAACATACCAGTCAGTCAGATTTTGATATCTGACTGATACCACAGTTGACCTATCAGGGTAACAAGCCCTGAACTCAGTGTCCTGAACTTTAGTCAGTCTATACTGACCATCCTTTCTTACTGACTGCTCCCCCTTCAACCATTCACCCTCTCTCTACTGACCTCTCAAACTGATCCTTAGTTAGTCATTCCCCCTGACCTTTTGCATACTGATCTGAGGTTCATACTGAACCTTCTAAGCCTGGGTCAAGAAGTCCTAACTCTACTGACAACTCAACAAACCTGGTTTCAGGTAAAGCCTTAGTCAGGATGTCAGCTCTCTACTTGTCAGTAGAGATCCTCTCCATCCTTATATCCTTCTTCTCAACATGATCTCTTATAAAGTGATGTCTGATGTCTACATGCTTACACCTTGTGTGTAAGACTGGGTTTGGGATATGGCAATGGCACTATTGTTGTCACAATAAATTGGGAGTTCAGTGGCCTCAACTTGGTAGTCTCTCAGTTGTTGCTTCAACCAAAGGATCTGGGAGCAACAACTGCCTGCCGCCATATACTCAGTCTCAGTAGTAGACGTTGCAACACTTGTTTGTTTCTTGGAAAACTAAGAGATCAGTTTGCTCCCTAGAAACTGACATGTGCCTGTAGTTGATTTCCTATCAAGCCTACAACCTCCATAATTAATATCAGAATACCCTGTCAGTTCTAGGTTGTCATCAGAGGGATACCAAAGTCCTAAATTGACTGTACCTTTCAGGTATTTCAATATCTTTTTGGCACTCTCTAGATGACTCTTCTTCGGATCAGACTGATACCTCGCACAAACTCCAGCTGCATAAGTGATGTCAGGACGACTTGCAGTCAGGTACAATAAAGATCCAATCAGTGCCCTATACTCAGTCTGATTCACTGAGGTCCCCTCCTTGTCAGGATCTAGCTTCTCATTTGTATTCATGGGAATGTGTGAGACTTTGCTGGACTGAACTCCAAACTTCTGAATCAGGTCCTTCGCATACTTGGACTGATTTATGAAGATTCCGGAGTCAGTTTGCCTGACCTGAAGACCTAAAAAGAAGTTCATCTCTCCCATCATTGACATCTCAAACTTCCCTATCATCAGCTTAGGCAATTTCTCACAAAGCTTCAGGTTAGGTGATCCAAATATTATGTCATCCACATAAATCTGAACCAAGAGAATATCCTCCCCTTCGGATATCCGGAAAAGGGTCCTGTCCACTGTTCCTTTCACGAACCCGTGGTCTATCAGGAACTGGGAAAGTGTATCATACCAAGCTCTCGGAGCTTGCTTCAGACCATAAAGAGCTTTCTTCAGGTGATACACCTTATCACCAACTTCGAACCCAGGAGGCTGCTCAACATAAACCTCCTCGTTCAGCACTCCATTCAGGAAAGCACTCTTCACGTCCATATGATACACTTTGAACTTCTTGAATGTTGCATATACCAGAAACAACCTGATTGCTTCCAACCTTGCGACCGGAGCAAAGGTCTCATCATAGTCTATCCATTCGGCCTGAGAGTAACCCTTTGCCACTAGTCTGGCCTTATTCCTGACAATAACATTCTTCTCATCCCTCTTGTTCTTGAAGACCCACTTGGTGCCAATAACATGTTGACGCCTAGGTCTCTCAACTAACTCCCAAACCTGATTCCGCTCAAACTGATTGAGCTCATCCTGCATGGCTAGGATCCAATTGGGGTCAGCAAGAGCTTCTTCTATGCTCCTAGGTTCCTGATCACTCTGGAAACAAAAAAACATAGCACTCTCACCAAAGGACAACCTTGTCCTGACCCCCTCATTGATATCACCAATGATATCAGCCAATGAGTGATCATCTAGCCACCACCTCCGGCTGACCGTTGCACTGGGAGCTGCTGACGTTCCCTCACCTGATCCTGAAATGTTAGTCTCTACAATAACAGGCAAAGAAGCGGAACAAGCAAGAACAGGGGACACTGAGTCATTCCCTGAGGGTTGGCCAATGTCAGGGACATTGTTTCCCCCTACAGAGTTGGACTCAGTAACTGTCTCAGGTGCAGAAGCATCATCACCGACAGTACGTACCTCATGTTAAGTCTGTGCCTCCGTCTGAGACTCAACATTCTTCGAGGCTAGGGCTTGCTGAGGGTTGGCCTGAGGTCCATCCTGATCGTCATCATCATCCCATCCCTTGGGAGCATTCACGAATTTGACTTTGAACTCAGGATTCTTCAGGCTCAGTCTTGTCACCCTCTTGGTAACCCCCTCAGTGTCCGGACTCGGAACCTGTTTTCTACGCACTGATGCAGTCTCATCAAACACAACATGAGGTGTTTCTTCCACACAAAGAGTCCGACAGTTATACACCCTGAAAGCTTTGCTGACTGAGGAGTATCCTAAGAAAACCCCCTCATCAGACTTGCTATCAAAGGCTTTAAGATGGTCTTTCCCATTGTTCAGGATGAAACACTTACACCCAAAGATATGGAAATAGGAGATGTGAGGCTTCCTTTTATTCCATGTTTCATAAGGTGTCTGAGCATGTTGTTTGTTCAGCATAGATCGGTTCTGAGTGTAGCAAGCAGTATTGATTGCTTCAGCCCAGTACTTCTTGGGCAGTCCTGACTCAGCCAACATGGTCCTGGCAGCTTTTTTCAGGGTCCGGTTCCTTCTCTCAGCTACCCCATTCTGCTGAGGGTCCTGGCTGCAGAAGTCTCATGAGCAATACCAAGGTCAGTACAAAAATCAGTTATAATTGAGTTAATAAACTCAGTTCCCCGATCTGATCTGATCCTGACGATGCTCTGACCCTGTTCAGTAGTCAACTTCTTGAGTAACTCAGGAAGCTTGACCTGAGTCTCCTTCTTGTTCAGCAAGAAAATAACCCATGTGTACCTGGAATAATTATCAACAACAACAAGGGTATATTTCCTACCATTCATGCTGACAGGAGTTATCGGACCAAAGAGATCCATGTGCAGAAGCTGAATCACTCTGTCAGTTGAGAAGGCATCTTTCTCCTTGAATGAGGCTTTGGTTTGCTTGCCTTCTTGACATGCTCCGCACATGTGGTCTTTGCTAAAAACTTCATTAGGTAGACCTTCTACAAGAGAAAGTCGAGAGATTCTGTTAATAATCTTGAAGTTTAAGTGGCTCAGGCTTTTATGCCAAAGCCAACTGAGCTCAGAAGAGCTCTTAGCGACCAAACAAGGTTCAGGAGAGCTACTCTTAAAGTCAGCAAAATATACGTTGCCTCTCCTGACACCTGTAATCAGAACCTGTAGTGTAGATTTGTCTTTCGCAAGGCATATGTTAGATGTAAACTCTACACTATATCCACAGTCACAAAACTGACTGACCGAAAGCAGGTTATGCCTAAGACCCTCAACATAGGATACATTAAGCACTCTCACAGAACCAACAACAAGGGTACCGAATCCTCTAGTGAAACCCTTAGAGTTATCACCAAAGGTTACATGCGGGCCTTCCTGAGCTACGTAGTCCTGAAGGAGATCACGAAATCCGGTCATGTGCCTGGAACACCCTGAGTCCAAGTACCAGTTCTTCATTAGATCCTCCTTCATCTTCTTGTAACCCGCAGCGACCTGAAAAGAATCAGGCCTCAGGTACCCATCTCGTGTTGGGTCCTACGGTGTCAGCTATACCCTTCGGGATCCAGATTTGTTTAACAATTCTGATGGCATCAGAAGTGTAAACCTGTCTCCCAGAAACATCAACATACACAGTCCTCTTCTTCCTTTGTGCCTGGGAAGCTGAGGGTGTATGGGTGTCAGCCTGAGTCTCAGGAGCCCTGGATTTGTTCCTGGGGGCGGGCCTCCTGTTTCTCCTTGGCCTGGGTGCATTGGGCTGAGGTTTGTCCTGAGAAGGAGCAGCTCGGGCCTGATCTCTAGGCACTTGAGGTCTGGCCTGAGTGTTATCGGAGTCAGGTCTCCGTCGCCCTTCAGGGACCATTTGGTTTGTCCTTCTCCTCTGAGGATTAGGACGCTCCTGATGGGCCCTGTGCCCTGCCTGAGGTCTCTGGTCCTCAGTATTCCTTGGCCTTGCCTGAGGCCTCCTCTGACCAGAGTTTCTTCCACCCTGAGCATTCTGAGGCTGAGCCTGAGAAGTGCTTGGGGCAGAGTTCCTTCCAGCCTGAGGATTCCTAGGCTGAGCCTTGGAGTTCCCTTGGTCCGTCTTCCTCGACTCAGGATGGGGAGCTTTGGCCTTTCCCATAGGTTTTGGCCTTTGTTCCTCAGTCCTTTGCCTGACAGGTTCAGCAAGCACTTTCTCCTTCCCTTTGCCTTTATCCTGACGAGCAAAACTTGAGCTCTTGTCGTCAGTTTGGGCAGGGACAAAATTTTTCTGAGAGTTGCTCCCTGAAGCACCTCTCTTCTTCTTGCTATTTGGGTCCTTAGAGGCATCATAGCCTAACCCAGCTTTAGCACCATCGGTCAGCTGAGAGAAACTTGTTAACTTATCAACCACTTGGGAAGATGTGTGTAACTTCTTCAGCTTTTCCTCAAGGTGCCCATTCTCCTTTTTCAGGGCCTCAATTTCAGTGGTGTATTGAAGCACCAGTTTCTGATGAGCATTCTCTTTTGAGATCAGTTCAAGATCCCAAGTGGTTTGCTCAGCACTAAGGCGAGCTTGCCACTCAGTTTCGAACATCTCTCTCAGAGCAATCCGCTCAATCATCTCCTGTTCCTGAGCAAGGAACAGATCAGTGTCACGAGTCTCAATCAGCGAGCTGATTACGCCATTTAGTCTTTCAACCGCCATTGGAGTCTCATCATGCCTATTCCGGGCATGAAGCAACTCTTCCTGAAGGTTTACTAATCTGAGGGCTACCTCAGTATCTCTCATTCTGAGAGACTCAGTTAACCGATCATTCTCCCCACTCAGTTGTGCATTCACATCCACTGTGTGAATATGAGTCTCATGCAGCCTTGAGAAGTCAACCATCAATTGCTCTAGGGCGAGCTGAAGGTCAAGCTCTCTTGCTGAGTCTGAGCTAAGCTCAGGTGCGTGATCAGGAGAAGAGGCAGAATAACATACCTCATCATTGCCATCAGACAGAGATCAAAATACTCCTCATCGGAGAAGAGTTCAGGGGATCGGCGTCCTGGGCCATCTGAATCTGAGGAATCCTCAGCAATCATCGCTCTCCGATCTGATACCCTGAGATCTCTTTTTTCTCTCCGGTCTTCTCTCTCGCGAGCACTGAGCTCCGGACAATCATATTGATAATGTCCGGTCTTCTTGCAGTGGTAACACTGATCTACATCAGAAACACTAGGTTTGTCAGTGTACCTTTTATTAGATGACTCCCTCCTGCTCCCTGATGATCGTTCAGGTTTGGAGCTGGATCTTCTGGGATCAGCATCTTCTCTCCTTCTAGAGCTTTTCCTATCTCTGCGGCGCTCAGGCTCATCTCTTTCTCTCCTGGAATCTGAACCCCTCATTTCTTCCCTCCGGGGGCTCGATCTCATGGGGCTGGAGTACCTGCGATTACGGGTGTCAGTATAAAACTTCTTATACCTACCGAATAGAGTGTTCAGCTTCTCGAAAAGCCATGCCATCAGGCTGTACTCTAAGGCTAGCTTATTCTTGTTCATGTCCTTTAGTGACTTCGAGCCAGATCCAGCCTCAGGCTCAGGAGTAGCTTTAAGAGCCTCACTCTTTTCCTTTTCAGGTGTCTTCTTCTCACTTACATCCTCACTGGCAACACCTTTCGTCTTCCTCTTATCGAGGTCGAATTCCAGAGCCTTTAACTCTGAGAAGAAGTAAGAGTAAGGAATGTTTGTGAGGTCCTGAGTGTTATTCAACAAGATCACTCCTGTGTCCCATCTTTCAGGGAGACAGTTCAGGATTTTAGACGACACCTCCCTCTTGGGAAAGTCCTTCCCAAGGGTTGCTAGCTCGTTCATCATCTTAATGAACCGAGCTTCCATCTGATCGATGGTTTCTCCCTCAAGCATCCGAAAGGCCTCAAACTTCCTGATAGCAAGATCACGCTTGTTCTCCTTGATCTTCTCTGAGCCCTCACTCATCTCCTTCTGTGCATCCCAGATCTCCTTCGTGATTTTCAGATGCATGAGCCTGACCATATTTTTGTAACAAATGGTGTGGAGTATAATGTTCTTCGCAACATTATCCAGTCCGATTTGCTTAATCTGATCAGCAATAAGCGTGGACCTCTCCACAGCCTCATCTCCGGCAGCCGGAACAGGGACATTACCAGCTACATGCCAAGTGGTCTGATGATTCCTCATAAATCTGATAGGACCATGCTCAATCACCTGGGGCATCTGATCATGGATGGAATAGAGATGTGCAAGGACCCTGAATTTCCAATAATCATAGTTATCAATAGAGAACTCAGGAAGACTGCCTTCAAGGCGCTTAGAGCCGGATGCCATGATATGCAAGTTTTTAGAAATAAGATCTGTTTAGTTGACCACCAAAAGTTTCTCCTTAGAAATTGTTGGTAAACAAATTCAGTGGTCTTTTGAACTACTGCTCTGATACCACTTGTTGGTCCTGAAACGAGTATAATCAGTGTATGGGGGGGAATACACTGATATCAGATTTTTCCGAAGGTTCAGAAAAATGTTCTAACACGCTCAGTCATGAAGATCCTCATGTTACTCAGCAAAATTGATGGTCCGCAGGGGCAGCAGTGACGAGTCAGTAATGGAGTCAGATAGGCTGAGTGTGAGTTGAGTGCTTAGAAGTTCAGTAGAGATAACAAACCTACTGACTGCTCGGAAGCAGTTCAGTTGGACTACTATCTCAGTAAGCTAGAGTACGTGTGGAATGTGAGCCCTTAGTATCTACTCGTTTTAGTTTCTGAAAATGTTTTGTCTGACTTTACTTAGTAAATGGTGGTTAAGGCTGGTGCACAGTTTTACTGATCTGGATGAAGAGTCAGTCCTGATAGTTTTCAAAATATTGCAAGATGCTCAATTTAAAATGATGACAGTTATGATCCTGAGCAGGAATGTAAATCAGCACACAAAGGTCTTTTTAACGTGGTTCAGAGATAACCAACTCCTACGTCCACGACCTGATTTAACAGGAAGCTATCCTCAAAACACTGAGGATAGGTACTTGGGTTTTACGTGCCAAGGGACACCAATAGCCAACTTTCTCTCTTAGGAACTGACCCTTGGGCGTTTTACAAGTCCCAGTCCTTCTAACCAACCAATCTCACACCCTGAGTGGTTTGGTATTCTTGGTTTCCAACTAAGGATAGCCCTAACAATACAAAGCAGTGCTAAAGGTTAGAGCTATCAGAACTAAGCAAATACAGAGTGAATCCTACTACAACACTAGGGAAATTTAGATTCAGAGTGTTGTTCAAAGTATGCTTTGAGTGCTGGATTCTTGAGACCTTTCGCTTGGAAATTTCCCGTTGGCATAGAATGGGTGCAAGACTCTCTGTATTTATAGGTAGGATTTGAAAAAGATCTGTTGGAGGAGATCTTCCCAAATCTTTCCTATTTTAGGGTGGTTGCAGGCTAGATGTACTTGTTGACCTTTTTCCCATGCTTAATTAGGAAATTCTGTCCTGCCGCCTGCAACTCTGAGACACATTAAATGTCACATTAACTGCTGTGCAGACTCTGTACATGCGTGTTAAAAGGCGATTGACTCTCCGTACAAACGACTAGTTAATCGTCTGACACTTATCCTTCCTCATACATTCAAAGCTCCGAGTTTCTTGTCATTTACTCAAGCTGAAAGTTTGTCTTAAATGGAATCTACTGACATTCTCTTTGTCTCTCAGGTGTTAACATAAATGTCAACTGTCCCATAGTATAACTAACCTTTTTGCTTTGGACTTACATGAGTCAGATAAACTGACCCAAGGCCTAGGTCAGGTCTTATGAGCATTCAGCTCAGCCTGATAGGTTATTCAGCCCAGTATGTGTTACCTTTTTGCTTTGGACTTACATGAGTCAGATAAACTGACTCAAGGCCTAAGTCAGGTCTTTTGAACATTCAGCTCAGCCTGATAGGTTACACTTACACTTCACTGACTAAGTTCTGTCCTGAGCATGCTTAGTGTACTCAGTAGAAACATCAACCAATGGTACTCCGGATTGTCTTCAGGATGTATCTTCAAGCTTTGGTCTTCAGCTTTAGTTCAGGCATTTTTCAATAAGACTGACTCTGAACTTCTTCAGGGTGAGTTGCACTTCAGACTTCAGTCAATTGGGTCGACTCCAATATTCTTCAGTCTTCAGCACGTTCCCCCTGAATTGAATCCCTAACCTGACTATCCTGAACTAGACAATCCTGACTAACCGTACTTAGGCAAATCATCAGGGGTTTTGGGATCTAATCCAAACACTCAGATTGTCCCAACACTTACTGACACCACCACACAAGGATCTGAATCTACCCTTGCCCAGAAGGGACAAGCTCTGATCTTTTTAAGACACCATCTTCATAAAGATCTTAAAAATGAGTACCTCACTAAAAAGGATCCATTGGTATTATGGAAATCTCTGCAGGATCGCTTCCAACAACAATACGATGTGATCCTTCCCCAAGCCAGATATGATTGGCTAACACTCTGTTTCCAAGATATCAAATCTGTCACGGAGTATAACTCTGCCCTACATCACATAGTTTCTCAGCTAAGGATGTGCAAAGAAACAGTAACTGATGAACAGTTAATTCAAAAAACTCTATCCACCTTCCACGCGAACAATCTTGTACTCCAGCAGCAGTACAGGTCCATAGAGTATCATACTCATTCCGAGCTAGTTTCTGCACTTCTTGTCGCAGAAAAGCACAACCAACTGTTGATGAAAAATCTTAACACTAGACCAGTTGGCTCACAAGCAGTGCCAGAAGCACAAGCTGCTCAGAAAAACTCTAGAGGCCGCAAACGTGGAAAGGGAAATGATGCGAATGGGGGTCGCGGATCGACCCGAAGTCGAGGCCGTGGTAGGGGACGAGGCCGAGATCGCAACAATGCACAACAAAGTGCAAATGACAAAGATGCACCTCAAGATAAAAAATCTACTCAACCATCGAGCTCACGTGCACAGAACAAATAAGTCTGTCACAAGTGTGGATGCGACGACCATTGGTCTTTCTCGTGTTGTACACCAAAATATTTGGTGGAGGCGTATCAACGCATGATAAAAGATAAAAAGGGGAAGACTCCTCACAGTGAAACACACCACACCGACCTGCCCGGAGCAGGCTTCGATATGGAAAAAGATGACCTCTTGGGTGAACAAATGACTATGGACGCCTTTGGAGACAATGAGTGATCGACATCAACATGCTGTTTATTTGCTTTTCTATTAGACATTTGCTACTATTTGATTTGGTTGCCCAGCATGTTTAACTGGCTTTTATTTGATTATGTTGCATGATACATTTTGATACAATGATTTGCTTATCGATGCTTTATTTTTTCAGTCAAACTCAATTGTCGATCACTATTGTCTACAACTTAATACGTATTAGATATAGTAGGACCTAAGTGACCCCTTGTGCGGCTGATAAATCAGCGTCTGTAATCTTGGCTCTCCTTAACATTCCTCATATCGAAACATATAAACTGTGTGCTTATGGAGATGAATAATTTGTGTTTAGTAGATAGTGCTATCACACATACTATCCTGAAAGATAGAAAATTTTTCCAAACTCTAATTGAAAAGAATGGAAGTGTCACTACAATAGCCGACAATAATATACAAATAATCGGCTCCGAAAGAGCCTCGATAATCCTCCCTATGGGCACCGAATTAACAATTTAAAATGCTTTATTGTTTCCACAATCAAAGCGTACCCTTCTCAGTTTTAAAGACATATGTGCAAATGGCTATCACATTGAGACGGACAATGAGAATAATAGTGAATTTCTCTTAATGACTCACTATTTAGATTGTCGAAAATATATTGTCAAAAAACTTCCTTCTTTCTCGTCTGACTTGTATTACACATACATCAGACCCTCAAATCTCCATGTAGCCCTAACCTAAAATTTCATGATCCAAAATTCCTTTAAACTATGGCATGAGCGGTTAGGACATCTAGGACAAACCATGATGCGTCGGATTTTATGTAATTCAATTGGCCATAACATAACACATAACAGAATCCCTTCTGTTAACGAATACATATGTGATGCTTGCACAATGGGTAAACTAATAATTAGACCCTCTCGTAGTAAAGTAGGAACGGAATCTCCTAAATTTCTTGAACGAATTCAAGGAGATATTTGTGGACCGATACATCCTGCTTTTGGGCCATTCCAGTACTTTATGGTCCTGATTGATGCTTCCACTCAGTGGACTTATGTTACCATGTTATCCACCCGCAATACTGCTTTTGCAAAGCTTATTGCCCAGATTATCCTGTTGAAATCTCAATTCACATATCATCAAATCAAATCCATTCGTATCGACAATGCCGGTGAATTCACCTCAAAGGCATTTGATGATTATTGCATGGCACTGGGAATTAAAGTGGAGCATTCGGTCCCTCACATTCATACTCAAAATGGTCTAGCTGAATCGTTAATCAAACGTCTCAAACTAATTGCTATACCACTACTACAGAAATCAAACTTAACTGTTTCATGTTGGGAGCATGCTATCTTACATGCATCATCACTTATCCAAATCCGACCAACTGTACATAATGAATATTCCCCTCTATAACTCGTGCGTGGAAAAGAACCTAACATTTCCCATCTGCATACATTCGGTTGTGTAGTGTATGTTCCAATACCACCTCCTAAGCGAACCTCTTTGGGACCACAAAAGAAACTAGGTATTTACATCGGTTTTGTATCTCCTACCATTCTTAAATACCTTGAACCTTTAACTGGGGATCAGTTTACGGCCCGATTCGCTGACTGCACATTCGATGAAGATCATTTTCTGGCATTAGGGGGAGATAAAAATACTAATGTAAATAAATGCCGTGAAATTACTTGGAACGTAAAAGATCTTCAATACTTAGACCCACGCACTAATCAAACTGAACTTGAAGTTCAAAAGATAATAAATTTGTAATACTTAGCAAATTATCTGCCAGATGCATTCACCGATCATAAAGGAGTGACTAAGTCGCATATACATGCAGTAAATGCGCCTCAAAGGGTACAAATCCCTTTGAAATCAAATGTTAATCCCCCCATACACCAGAAGCGTAAAGGAAACATTAACATAAGCGAATCAAATTTGCGAAAGTGTAAAGCTAGTAAAAATACTATGTCACCCTTAAAATCTCCTGAAGAGATTCGTCCTGAAGACGAGAATCCTAGTCAAAATGCACGTGCACAAGCAAACAATGACTCTAGGATTGCGGAATCATCAAACCGATACTTTTTGGAAAATGAAGAGGATCTGGTCGATGTAAATATCGAAGTTTCAACAAACTTCATAAATACGGGAGAAAGTTATAACAGAAATATAACTGTTGTCGACAACATATTTGCAGCCTCTATTGCCTTAACCATTTCGAATAATAATCATGATCCTGAACCCAAAACTATATCCGAGTGCCGGAAGCGCTCCGATTGAGTGAAATGGGAAGCAGCAATTAAGGCAGAGCTAGAGTCGCTGAACAAACGAAAAGTTTTCAGTTCCATCGTTCGTACCCCGAAAAATATTGTCCTTGTAGGATACAAATGGGTATTTGTATGAAAGCGAAACGAAAACATTGAAATTGTGAGATACAAAGCGAGTTTAGTAGCTCAAGGGTTCTCGCAGAGACCCGGTATTGATTTTGATCAAACCTATTCTCCTGTTATGGATGGAATAACATTCCGCTTCTTAATATCCCTGGCAGTAAAACTAAACTTAGAAATGCAGTTAATGGATGTAGTTACTGCATACTTATATGGATCATTAGATACTGATATCTATATGAAAATCCCTGATGGATTAAAGATTCCCCAGAAGTGGAATAATGAAGATCGTAGGATGTCTAGTATAAAACTACAATGATCATTATACGGTTTAAAACAATCAGGTCGAATGTGGTATAATCGACTTAGTGAATTCCTCCTGAAGAAGGAATACATAAACAACAAAGTTTTTCCTTGTGTATTCATAAAGAAATCCCTTAATGGTTTTTGTATTATCTCGGTGTACGTTGATGATCTAAACATCATTGGGACAAGGAAAGAGATTGAAGAAGCAAGTTCAATCTTGAAAGCTAAGTTCGAAATGAAAACTTTGGGTAAAACCAAATTTTATCTCGGCCTGCAGATCGAGTACTTCCCTGAAGAAATACTGATACACCAATCAGCCTACTTAAAGAAAGTGTTGAAGAGATTCAACATGGATAAATCTCATCCACTAAGTACACCAATGCTTGTTCGTTCCCTCGAAGTGGAAAAGGACCCATTTAGATCTAAAGAAGATACCGAAGAGCTATTAGGACCTGAAGTTCCTTATCTTAGTGCGATTGGCGCACTGCTCTATCTTGCAAACTGCACTAGGCCGTATATTGCCTTTGCGGTGAACTTACTTGCAAGATTTAGTGCCTCCCCTACGAGGAGACATTGGAATGGTGTGAAACATATCTTACGATATCTTCAAGGTTCACAAGATCTTGGTATGTTCTATCAAAGAAACCAAGACAAAACACTTGTAGGTTATGCTGATGCTGGTTATCTAATTGATCCCCTCAATGCTAAATCACAAACCGGTTATGTTTTTCTCTCTAGTGGTACAGCCATTTCATGGAGATCTGTTAAACAAACTATGGTGAGCACATCGTCAAACCACTCAGAGATCATAGATCTATATGAAACTGCACGAGAATGTGTTTGGCTGAAATCCTTAGTAAAACACATTTACGATTCGTGTGGTATCCCTTCTAATGACTTAAGCCCTTCAGTAATTTATGAAGACAACGTTGCATGTATTGCTCAAATGAGTAATGGCTACGTCAAAGGGAACTTGACGAAACATATTTCCCTTAAATTCTTTTATCCTTACGAACTCCAGAAGAGTGGTGAGATTATTATAAAACAAGTACGCTCAAGTGACAATCTTGCAAATTTGTTCACTAAATCCCTCCCTACCTCTACTTTTGAAAAGTACGTTTATGGGATTGGGATGCGTCGACTTGGAAGATTGTTATCTTCAGGGGGAGTATCAAATCCAAAACAATTCTGAAGATTAGATCCTGAAGATCAATGATTATACTCCTTTTGTTAACTTTTGTATTCTTCCATGTCACTATTATTATGTCCAAGGGGGAGTGTTATAGTATATTAGATTATATATTATATAATATATGGACATAATATTATATCTAGTCCAGTGGGCTTTAGGCCTATGGGCTTAGGGTTAGGGTTAGGATACTTTAGTATATATTGTATCTCGATCTCTTGTATTCCATAACTTCTGTACACAGAAAGATACATAATCATATAATTATACATCTCCTGGCTTGGTCGCCCCCAGAAGTAGTAACATTGTGACGAACTGGGTAATCAATACCTTATTATTTATTGCTTTATTGCTTTATCGTTTTGCACGATTACAACACAAAGGAGCATGTCTTTTCTTCTCACATTTTTTTTAATTTACGGTGAATGAAACGGTTATATTTCTACTTAAAAGTGCAATTAAGAGTGATTTATATAATAAGTAATATTTAATTTAATCGAGAAAATGGAGAGTTTGGGAAAATTTGAACACTTGACAGCATTTTAACATCTTGTTTGTGACACGTGTCACAATATAGAGAATGGTGCTTCTCCTTTTATAATAGATATATATATATATATATATATATATATATATATAAGATTATTAAACATGCATTATTGAGTAGTCGGATCCCCTCCATTTAATATTTCATCAATTTTCTCCATTCAGTGTAAATGTCATCATTATCATGGGTGTATATGCATAATTAAAATAATTAATATATATATATATATATAATTCATGATAATAGATGACGTTTACACTGAATGGAGGAAATTGAGGAAATATTAAATGGAGGGGATCCAAATCGACATTATTAAATACATTCATGAGAACCTGTAAGGCCACATGCATTACTCAGGGAGTAAGTCTCTTTTTCTTATCAGTTAAGGAGTAAATTTTTTTAGCGTAAAGTGCACCGTGCAACTCAAATTAATTTTTAAATATTATATAAAATACTACTAAAAAGTCACATGTATTATTATTAAAATGTGTGTTTGTAACAATATTATTTTTAATAATAATACATGTGATTTTTCGATAATAAATGGTACAACTTTTTAAAAATACCCTTGAATTGCACGACACATCTGGTGCATACAAAACTAAAACTTACTCAAAAGTTTTACTTTAAACTAAAAAAATTCAGATTTCCTCAGAGAAAGTACACGAGAGTAATTCGGTTTCTTTTTTTTAATATTGTATTTTTTATTTACGGTTATGAAAATATAGTGGAATCCAGAACTTTTTTGTTTTTAAGCAAAGTCGTGAACCCAATTCATGTTTTTGGGGGAACCGTGAATTGGGATCACGTTTTATCATCATTCGTTTTAACACCGTTAACAATTAATGGAGTTGAAGAAAATGTAAGAAAACGTGAAGAGAGTTCATGTTTTCTAATCAAAAGTCAACCACAATTAATGCATATATCCCCTTTTTGCTTTAAGAAGATTTGATAGATAATATCCAGACTCAAGAGTATATATATATATATATATATATTAAGCTTATGTGATATATCTATACTGAATGTTGAAAGCAATCATTTTTGCAAAATTTGATATCACTTTTGCATGGCTCATACATTGGAACTTATAATGCATTTTAGTAATACTTTTTTTTAATGTATTTATGTTGGAATATATTATATTTATTAAATAAAATTATAATGAAAATTTTATTTTTTAATATATCATTCTAATAAAATTTCTGAGTTATCAGAAGTATCAAATATTTGGATCATGATATATATTTTATTAATCTCAAATTTTAATACATTTGACTAAATACCAA
>JAPKLY010000206.1:729105-789707 GCA_026898435.1 Prunella vulgaris
AAAAAATCGCAACTATGATTCCAGATTTTTTTGCTCCCAGATATGTTACAATTTGGATAAATGTATGTTACTAATAAGCAAAATGTATATTACAATTAGATTAAATGTTATTTTCTTTACATATATTCATTTGTTTTTATAGAAATAACTTTTTTTAACATGGCTAAAGAGAGAAAAAATAGAGAGTGTGGGAAGAGGGTGGGGTTCAGGGTAGATTCTAGGTTGAACCAATCCGAGCGGCAACCGGTGAGGCATATATTTTCCCATAAGTGGACAGGTAGCATTAGGGATGGTAGATACAAGTTTCGTGTTGATCAGGGATCGGCGAAATTCGGTTGGAAAGATTCAAAGTACTTTCTTTTTTGGAATTTTCCAAAGGAATGTGGATTGGAGCTTCTCAGATCGAAGTTCAGTGAAGTAGGCGAGGTGACTGATATCTTTTGCCCAAAGAAAAAAGATAAGGCAGGGAAGAAGTTCGATTTTGTGAGGTTTAAATCAGAGCAGGTGGCAGATTGTGCGAAGACATTGGAGAAGCTAATTAATCTTTGGATTGATATCTTTAAACTCAGGGTATTCTTACCGAAGTATGGTAGGAATCAAAATGTGGTTGAGAAACAAAAAGTCTACTCTTTTAAAGCGAATTTAGGATTGAAATCTCCTAAGTGCTATAGAGATGCGGCAATACAGAAAGATAGAATGTGCACAGCATCAAATGGGTATCCATCTGCAGCAAAAGAAGAAGAAAATGCATATTTTGAATTCTTCACAACACAAGAGGAGAAAAAATGGCATGGGGGCTGTTGGATTGGTATGCTACGTAAGGATTTCAATTGGGAAGATAACAAGGAGGAGCTTTGTAGTGAATGTGGGGTTATCTTGAAACTGATGCATACAGGAGATAACTTGGTTCTTATTCAAAAGAAATGTGAGGCTTCTATGTATGAGGTACAGGATAAGATGGTGGAGTGGTTTAACTATTGGTTCGAGTGGATTCGGCCATGGAAACCGGTGGATGTAAATCATCGGCGGAAGGTCTGGACACGCTGGTTTGGTGTACCTCTGCATACATGGAGTCAACGGTTCTTCTCATTACCTAGTGCCAAGTTTGGGAATTTTATTAGAATGGATCCAGGTTCTGAACAAAGAGAGTGCCTGGAGGAAGCTAGGGTACTCATTTCGGTATCATTCATGAAGGACATTAACTGTGCTTTTGTGGTCAAAATTGACAATATGCCGTTCAAAATCAAGGTGATCGAGGAACATTCGGAGATGAGAATAAATACATTATCTCTTTCGATAAAAGAATCAGAGGAGGTGTCTTCTTGGCTGAACGAATTTCCACTATCAAAAAATTTGGAACCAGCGGTGGCAAATATTCACGGCTATAGCGGCGATGAGGTGCCAGAAGGGGAGGAGGGGAATTCTCTCCGGAATAATTTGAATTTAGGGCAGGAAATTGAGGTAACAGTGGATGAGATAATTAATACGAATTATTTCCAAGACTTGGGGAGAGCAATAGTCAGGTAAAAGAAGTGGGAGATGAAAAGTCGTGTGATATATTAGAGCACGTTCAAGAACATGTGGAGGGAGATGACCCACGTGAAAACACCCCACGTGTTTTAAGTTCCTAGAATATGCGTCAAAATGGGACCAAGAGTAGATTAAAATATTCCTCCAAAGCCTAAAACTTGGATGTTGAATCAGACACAAGGCCCACAATGGATTTTTATCATATGCAGCCCATTGAGAAATCCCTAAATTCTCAGCCCATTTTGAAAAATGTTGACTCAGTTAGACTCTCATCCGTGCATCCCAGATCTGATTATGTGGAGGTCAGGTCTCAACCTAGCAACCTCAATGAAATATCGAAAGAGGCATTCTCGAGGAACTTAAGAGAATAGGAGAATACAAGAATGGATAGAAGAATTTCTTCGCCAATTCAAATCGGATCCGAAATTGAGGTGAATATTCCTAGGTCTATGATGATGGAAGAAAAAAGCAAACAAGGGGGACAAAAATTAGAGGCAATGTCTAAGAAAACAAAGAAAATTTGAAAGGAAGTAGTTGGGTAAGTTTTTGGCGATGGAGAAACGGGGTAATCCAAGAAATGCAAAAAATACCAGCAGAGGTACTGATTCGGTCACGGGTGATTCTTTACTCCTGGAAGAAGAAAAATTGATGGGGATGCGCTTCGAAGATGAGGAACCAAGTGGTTTGGAGACGCTGCAAAAAGAAAAGTGGACCAGTGTAGAAGCAGAGTCACAAGGCAAGGGGAAGGAAAATGTACGTTATTTATGAAGATATTGAGTTATAATTGTTGATAGATTTATCTAATGATATAGTTATGGCTGTTAATCTATAGTAATCTACCAAACAATAACATGAATTAATATTTGTTTTTTAGTCTTTATGAATAGAGAGAGAGATAGAGTATTGAAAGCTAGTGAGAGAAAGTGTAGTTGTATTATGAAAGCTTAGAGAGAGAAAGATACAAGGGAGACATATTTATAAGTTTGCATGTGTGAGGTGGCACCTTGTGAGCCTATTTGGCTTTAGGTGTCTGATTCAACATCCAAGAGTAGATTAAAATATTCCTCCAAAGCCCAAAACTACTTCTTGGTAAGGTGTCGAGCTTATAGGCGAGGTTCAGTATGGCAGTTGATGAGCCGACGTGGTGCGAGAATCAAGGCATCGTGCACGCCTTTTTAGGCCTTTGTTCCCGCGCCCATTATGACAAAACTTTCAAATTTTTAACATTTAGGTCCTCGGACTCTTAGTAAATTAGAGCTCGCACCCTTGCCTATAAATATGAGTAGATAAGTTCATCTTTCACTTTGCACATCCCAGATTTCAGAGTTTTTTCTTTTCCGGCAATTGATTTCCTTTGCATCCGACTGGTTCTTAATAACTCCAAAGGTAGAACACCGTTCTTTCATCTCTTCATTTTTTCTTTTGCAGATCCTTCTTCCCTCTTTTCTTCATTTTCGTCAGATTTCTGGTGATTTTGGACATCCTCGGAGAATTTTTTAATTTTCCGACTGTTCATCTGAGTTTTCTAGTGACCGTAATTGTAGACTCTGGCCGCCTCCAATCATAATAATTTGAACCTCGCCCTGATAAATATAAAATATGTCTAATCAATCCTCGAGCCGAACGATTTCGAATCGCAACCCGGGAAAAAGGCCCATGACCGAGAATTTGTCGATCCCCCAAATGACCCCCATCCTGATCAAGTCGGGTTCTAGGGCGAGCTCAGTAGCTCGCCAGAGTTCAGGAGAGCTTCTCGGCAAAGTTCGTTCGGATTTGGGGGAGAAGGCTACCAACTCTGGAGGTGGTGAGGGATCGGGTCTTCGCGAGCTTCGGAGGGACTTTGACCGAGCTACTAGCGAGGCTGTTGCACAGGATGAGGTGAAGGTCACCGAGGTTCAAGAGGAGGTCACCGAAACTGGCAACCAAGCTATCGAGCTTGCCCGCGAGATTGATGAGGAAGATGAGGACGTCGGAGGAGTGGAGGTTACTTATGAGTACCTTCGCTTTATTGACTTTCCATTCCCCAAACTCCCGGAACATCAGGTCCCCACTGACGTTGTTCATGAGTTCAGTTGGGTGGAGTATGTGAGGGCACATGCGGCGACCTTCCCTTTACCTGAGCGAGCTTTTCGAGATGCCGATGGCAAATCTGACTTCAAGGCGAACGAGGTTGAGAGTGTCATCAGTGAATATTCCTTGCTGAAGCTCCGCAAAAAATATTGCATCCCATTGGATATTTTTATGTATGCTCCTGAGGAAAATGAAGGCGCAGACATACCTCCTCCCGGACTAACGGCCATCAACATTCACACCTTGGAAGCCGGGCTCACTCTACCCTTACACCCCCTCATTGGGAAATTCTTGATGGATATCAACCTCGCCATCACGCAGCTTACCCCGAATGCCTGGAGTAGTTTTTTGGCGACGTTGACGATTTTGGGGCTTGAGGGGTATGAGAATCGGCTTACCACAGCGGAGATTAATGAATTGTTCACCGTGATCCGGCAAGCCAAAGACGGCAAGGGGTATTACTACCTCAAAGCTTGCCCGGGAGAGAAATTCTTAGGAATTCTTCTCAATAAGGTCTGCGACTGGAAAGAGCAGTTCATCTTCATTGGTGGGGGCTGGCGAGCTTCGAATGGGCATGGAGGACGTATTCTCTCTCCCAAGGAATACGGAGAAGCCAGCAGTAGGTGGCGTATTTCGGTGTGAGTGAGTTGGATTAGATTTACTAATCTAATCTTCTCTTTTGCAGGTCCGAAGCACCACAAATCAAGTCGTGGAAAGCCTGAAGTGTCCATTGGCTTCGACTTCGTGCTAACTGTCTGTTATTTGCGAGAGCAGAAGGATCGGGAGATCAAGCACTTGTGCTAGCATCACTGCCGGAGGCTTGCCGGTCTTCTAACCTCGCCACACCACCTTGCTGTTCAAGGTTTGGATCTTCATAGCTCGCCAAGTCTTTATAGCTCGCTGGTTTATTGGTGAAGCTCGCCAAGTTGCTGATCGACAATTTGTTTCAATTTTGTAGGTGAAGGCCCCGTAGTTGCTCCTCCACCGATTAACATCCCGGAGGCCTATCACTTTCTTGCTCGCCAACTTCGAATGGGTAAACCCCACCCCAACCGAGCCGGAGTTCTCTCTGGGGCGGTGTTGGATGCGACTAGGAAGGCGGACCTTGTCAAGGTTGCCCCCACTACTGACCGAGCTGGGGGGGTCAGGTTCGCAAAAGAAGGTCCCACCTCCCCAGCTAGCCAAGGATAAGGTCGCCTAGACAAAGAAAGGGTCTGGTCGTGGCGACTCAGGTTCTGAGCGAGGTTCTCAACCTCCATCTCACCAATCTAAGCGAACTCTCCAATGTGGCGACTGATCGCGAGTAAACGAGGAAGAAGCTCGCTCTCAAAAGAGATCTCGGGTTGGTCTTCGCGATGAGGACACTGAGCATAGCGGGCCACGGAGGTTCGGGGCGAGCTATTGTTCCCCATTCCTCTCCCGCACCTCCAACTCCTCAAAGCGCGCCCCCGCCATCTCCGTACGAGACCCTTATTCAGGATGATACCCTTCTTGGGCTCAATCCCGATAGGTTTGGGTAAGTGAATTGAACATTTTGGAGTTGAATGTTTATTTTGCATACTCTTTTCTAACTTTATAATGGTTTGTAGATATGCCCCCACCGAGTTCCCCCATCGTCCGGAGGCTCTTCACACGGTGGAGAGGTGCAAAGTCATAGCCTCTGCAAGGGAGCTTCCATCTGGACCAGCTCGCCAGATCTTCACTGAGGCCCCCAAGTATCTCTCGGCCTCTGAGCTTGCCATGATTGATAGGCAAAAGCCCGCAGACAAAGCGAGGTTGGCCATGCACTATACATGTGCGGCTATGGCGGCTACTCAACTCATCACTGATGACATCACAGCCACCGACAAAGCTCGCCACGATGCTAAGATTCTGCTGAATCGACTTGGGGATGAGCGGAAGAAGGCCGTCGAGGAGCTCGCCGGGATGGAGGCGAAAGCGAAGACTTCCCTGGTGGCGGAGCAGAATGCTTTGAAGAAACTAGAGAAGGTTTAGGCCGATTTCAATCGGCAAAAGACTGAACTTGAACTAACTCGCCAGAAGCTCACCTCCATGGAAGAGGAGTTCGCCCGGATGCAGGATGAAGTGAAACTCATCCACGAGCAGAACCAAGGCAACTTGGCTGAGTGCTCGAAGTTTTGCGAGGAGGTCGCGGCGAAGGCTTCGGAGATCGCCGAGCTTCGGGGCCAATCCGATGCTTCAATTTCAACAAAGGCCCTAGATCTCGCCCGCGTGGTCATCACGAACCTCGGCTTCGTTCTTTGCTTCGCCGAGGTTATTCGTTCCTTCCAATGGACGAGGATGAACAAGGAGAGCGAATGGAAGGCTCTAGTGTCCGAGGGCACTGAGGGCACTGAGCTTAACATTGGCGACCTCGCCGGATATGGAATCAACCTTGACGCCGCCCGGGAACGTTACAATATTATTCACACTTTTGAGATCCCGATCGTCGAGGCTGAAGAGGAGGTCGCTGGGGGAGAAGAGCGAACTCCCCCCACAATGGAGCAACTGCAGGAAGCTTGTGGGGCCACGCTCGACATCAGCGGCCTGGATACCAGTGGCATTACGGGGAACATCACAATTCTGCCAAGATTATCTCCCCAAGGTTGCCAGGTAGCCGGTGCGGAGGTCGCTAATCCTGAGGTCCCAGTTGATGCTACCGCCACTCCTTCCCCAGATGCCCCCGCAGCTCCGGAGGTCGCCCAATCTGACGCCCCTGCTTCTTAGTTTAGCTTCTTTTGTTTTCCTTAGTGTTTTGTAGTTTCTTTTTGTTAAAAGTAGTTTTAGCTCGTCGGGCCCATAAAGCTCGCCCAGAAGGAGCTCTTTTTGTAGTTTAAAGATGGTCAGCTAGACCAACTTCTTATACTTGAGAATTTTTCATGTATCTTCCTACTTGAAAGTTTCTCAAGTATTTTTTTTAATGAAATTCGATCTTTTTGCGTCAACATGTTCATTTAAATTTTACGCACGTTACATATTTAATTAGCTCATTTTTATATTTCTGGTACTTATTTGTTCGTCTTATTCTACTTTTGAGAGGCGAATCGTTCGTTTTACGTCGTTGTGGACTACGAATTGTACCATTGTTTTGATTAGCACGTATTCTTCGTCTTACACCACTTAGGGCCGTGAATTGCTCGTCTTAAACCGCTTTGGGTAGCGAGTTGTACTTTATTTAATTCACTTTGGGCGATTGGGTTTCATGAACCTTGCCTTTGACGTTTTAACCGTCTTTTTCGTGAATTTTTCTAACTTAGGGCAGTAGGTGCTTAGTGATCCTTTAAGAAGGACACCTTTGCTAACCTTTGGGCACTTTGGCCTTTGCCTTTGAGCTTTTAAATTATAACGTTCGGGACCTTGGTCTTTGTGTATTACGAAGCTTCGAATGGTAGGGATATTTTTCTAAAAAACTCCAAACTTCATTTAGTAACGCAATATACATAGGTTGCCATCAACACTCCTGATGCGAACCTTCGACTAGTCTATTACAAGTAGTGGTTCACCTTCTTCTACTACCAATAGCTGGGTACAATGAACCAGTGTGGGCACACGTTTGTACAATGAATCTATCATCTTTGTTTCACAAGTCTGATTTGGTGGCACACACATGATCTTGGACAGACTCCTCAAGGAAATGTAGCAGCTTTCTCTTGGGGACATATAAGCTTTCTTCTGAGCATTCACAGCGTGACGGGCTTCTTTTCATACTCCAACCCTTCCTCTGCCACTGATAAAATTTCTTTAGCTGTGCTGCACTCCATTTATATGACGAGGCATTCCCTTCTGTGTCTTTGAGGTCATATGTATCGTTTGCCCAGGCTGCGGTAACTCGGAATGGCCCTTCCCAATTTGGTCCAAATACACCCGGTGGAGTTGCTAGCTTCTTCCTTAGTACCAAATCCCCCACTTTGAACTTTCGATCTCAAACTTGGGAATTATAGTACTTCTCCGCTCTTCGTTTGTAGGTGGCATTCTTCATTTCCGACGAAGCTCTAGTCTCCTCGAGCAAATATTTTTCCACCGCCAAAGCTTCGTCGTTTTCCTTCTCATCATATCCCACCACCTTCCAAGTCTTGTTCTGAACTTCCACAGGTACTACCACTTCTGTTCCGAAGGCCAAGGCAAACGGCGTTTCCCCAGTACTTGCTCAGTATGAAGTTCTGTACGACCATAGAACCTCCGGAAGTTCATCTGCCCAACTTCCTTTCTTATCTTCGAGGCGGATCTTTAGCACATGTTTCAATATTTTATTTACTGCTTCTACTTGACTGTTCGACTGCGGATGGTACGGAGTTGAGTAGTATTTCTTAATGTTCCACGAACTGCAAAATTCCCTCAACTTCTGACCGTCGAATTGTCTATCGTTGTCCGTCACGATTGACTGCGGAAGTTCGAATTGACATATCAGATTTTTCCATATAAAGCCGACCATTCTTTCTTATGTTACCGTCGTAAGTGCTTCGGCTTCAGCCCACTTAGTGTAATAATCCACTGCTACCACAGCGAACTTTACACCACCCCTGCCAGGTGGGAATGGGTCGATCAAGTCGATACCCCATTTTGCAAAAGGTCATTGGCTGAAGACCGATTTGAGTTGAGTAGCTGGAGAATGGATATTAGGTGCGAAAAGTTGACATATTTGGCACCTTTGAGCGAAGCTAATGGAATCCCTCCTAAGAGTGGGCCAGTAGTATCCTTGTCTGATTGTTTTGTATGCCAAAGCTTGCCCCCCAGCGTGACTTCCACAAATTCCTTCGTGAATTTCTTCTAACACCTCGAACCCTTGCTTTTTGGATAAGCATTTGAGTAGGGGTAGAGAGAATCCACGTTTGAAGAGTTGGTCATCCACCAACGTATATCTGGCTGCCTGCTTTACTAGCCGACTAGCTTCCCACGTATCTTCTGGGACTGTCCCGTCCTTCAAATATTTTTGGATCGGAGTGCGCCAATTTTCTCCATCTTTCTGCCCCCTCCTCGAGGTCTGGTTTATCTTATAATCAGACGTCAAGGGATTCTTTAGTTTGGTGACGACGACCTCCGTCACGTCCGCTTCGCCATTGCTGGTAGCTAGTCGGGCTAGTGCATCAGCTTGTGTGTTTTCCAATCTTGGAATTTGGTTGATATCGACCTGCTTGAATATCAAGATTAGATGTGCCACTATCTTCTGGTACATCATCATGTGCTGGTGTTTTGCCTCGTACTTCCCCCGGTCTTGGGATATTATTAGTTGGGAATCTCCAAAAATCTGAAGATTGGTTGCCCCCACAGCTAATGATAACCTAAGTCCGACTATTAGTGCTTCGTACTCCACCTCATTGTTGGTTGCTCTGAAGTCAAACCGGATAGCAGAGGTGAAGACTTGTCTATCTGAGCTTATTAGCACTACACCGGCTCCTGCTGCTGTGCTAGTTGATGATCCATCGATGTAGAGATGCCATGGTGATATACGCCCACTCGTCAGATCTTAAGGGAAAGTTAGCTCGATGATGAAATCAGCGAGCGCTTGTCCCTTGGTCGCTGTTCGGGGTGCGTAGGTTATACCGTACTAGCTAACTTCTAGTGACCATTTCAACAAGCATCCTACAGTGTCTGGTCGGTGCAATATTTGCCGTAGTGGGAATGTTGTCAACACCTCTACTGGATGGTCGAAGTAGTAGGGCCGCAATTTTCTAACACTCATCACCAGTGCATAGGCTAGCTTCTCCGTTGGGGTGTACCGCAACTCAGCTTCATGTAAGATTTGGCTTACATAGTACACATGTAGGTGCGTTTTGCCTTCTTCTCGAACCAGGACAGACCTAATGGCCACCTCCAATGCAGCTAGGTACAGGTACAGCTTCTCACCAGGTACCGGCTTTGATAATATTTGAGTATTTGCCAGGCATATTTTGATATCTTCAAAGGCCCTCTGGTATTCACTTGTCCACCGGAAATCATCCTTGTGCCTTAGTCAGTTAGCCTTTATCACTTCGAAGAAGGGACGACTCCGGTCTTCGGATCTGGAGATGAACCGATTCAAAGCTGCCAAACATTCGGTCAACCTTTGAACCTTCTGCACTGAATCTGGCGCTCTCATTTTGATGATGCATTTGACCCGCGTCGGATTGACTTCTATCCCCATTTGGCTCACCAAGTGCCCCAGGAACTTCCCTGAATGTACGCCGAAGCTGCTCTTCTTAGGGTTTAACTTCATGTTGTACTGGCGTAGTATGTCGAAGGTTTACTTTAGGTGGTCGAGGTGATCTTCATTCCGGAAACTCTTGACAACTATGTCATCCACGTATACCTCCATGGTATGGCCGATGTGTTGATCGAGGTGATCTTCCCAGCAGTACATGTTCTTGTTGGTGTAGAACGCTGTATGTTCCTGGTCATCTGGGTGCATTGCTATCTGGTGATAGCCTGCAAAGGCATCCATGAACGTCATCATCTCGTGGCCTGCAGTGCTATTGACAAGTTGATCGATGTGGGGCAGTGGGAAGTTATCTTTCGGGCATGCCTTGTTCAGGTCCGTGAAGTCAATACACAGTCTCCACGTTCCATTGGGCTTCTTCACCAGGACAGGATTTGCAACCCACTGCGGGCATAAGTCTTCCTTGATCAACTTGTTGTTCAACAACTTCTTGACCTCCGTGGTTAAGGCTTTATACTTGTCTGGTCCATACTTCCTTCATTTTTGGCGGACTGACCTCTTCGTCAGGTCTATGTTGAGTCGGTGACATGCGTGCTCCAATGGGATTCCCGTCATGTCTTCATGGGACCAGGCAAATACGTCTAGGTTGGACATGAGAAAAACTTCCATCTTTGACCGGTACGGCTCTGGCAACTCGGAACCTATAAAAAGTTCCAAGTCCCTTTCCGGGTCCACCGGGATTGCCATCAATTCTTCCATGGGAGTGGTCTTCCTTTTCTAGTTTTTCCACATTGGGTCCTTTAGGAATTCCTCCAAGTTCTCCTTCATCATTGGTTCGTGACCAATTCGCAGTTCCAAGTCTTCTCCACCTTCTCCAACTTGGGCCGGTTCATCGACTTTTCCTGCTTCATGTGAGGTTGGATTGGATGGTCCTTCAACCTGGGATGGTTCTTCAACCTGGGGCGCTTGATCAACCTCCATCGGCGCTGGTTCTTGATCTCCCACAGGTTTTCTACCTTGAGCGTCATCGACCACTTCCATGGGCATAGTGGTGAGCTCGATCCCCGAGGGCGAGTGATGAGAACTAGTGGTGAGCTCGATCACCGAGGGTCAGCGGGAAGTTCTGGTATTGAGTTGCGTCAGTGGAACCCACCGAGATCATGTAGTCCGCATACTTGGCCAGGTGGACCTTCGGGTCAGATTCACCCTCATATGCGGACATCACCGAAAATTGTATCTTCTTCTGAACCGGTGCTTTGAGTATAGCGGGTGCCAATGGAGATGCGAGGAGAATGGTGACATCAGGTCCGCCAGCTTTTTCAGCTACTTGCATCTGCAGCTGCTCAACGGTCTTTTTAAGTGTGGCCAGCTCATCATCATGAGCCACCTCCTGTGGAGGCTGTTCAAAGGCCATGCGCCTCGTGGACGCACGTCCCCGCAGTCCCTCGCTCTGGGGTGGCCCCTCCGTGACGGGCTAGAACTGACAGCCTCCGTTCGAGCCTAATTTGTCAGCAGTTGGCCTTCTTAATCGATCGTGAGTGGACCTACGGGGCTGTAGGTCCGACTCACCCCTCAGGGATGAAGCAGGGGCCGCCACTCGTTCCTCCTCTTCACGTCTTGGTCCTAGTCTACCCTGGAGGATTTCTCTTCCTTGAGATCGGTGGTGGCGAATGCCCCGGTGTAAGCTGAAGCTCAGCCGTCTCGCGAACCTAGCCTCTCCACCAACTTTGCTTTGCCAGTACGCTCCTTATGTTGGCGAGCTTGGGCGGAGCTCGCCTCCTGTTCATCAGGGAGGTCGTTGTATTGCCCCCTGGTTTGGGTGTCTTGAGTTGGCATCGTTTCCTCCCTAGCCTCATTGGCAGGAGCTCGCCTAGATGTATGGCCGAGGTCGCCCTGTTGCCTCTGATGCAGTCTCTGAAGAGCACCGATGGTTCGCTAAAGCTCATCAGGATCGTTGGTGAGGTTCCGGCCGGGTTCAATTCGTCTTGGGCTACAGCCATGATAGCTCGCTGGGGAGCTCGTGGTGCCTCGTTCTTCTGGGGAGCTCAGCGTGAGGTCTCCCCATCACGTCCCTTCCACCTTCTCGTGGTAGCGGAGGTTTGTTCCTTTGACATTGTCTAGTTTTTCGGAGAAGGTCGTCAAGGTCGTCGATTTCCAGCTAGGGTGAGTTGTTTATAATCCATTCTAGTCTTGCATGCATGCAAATTGTCCAAATTTTGGTTTATTTGCCTACACGAATGCGTTTAGAGTCTGTTTTGTTATGTTTTTTGTCCGAAGATCTGGGTTTTCATTCGGAAACTGGAAATTTATATGTATCTTCAATGTGTTCTTGGCCTTGGTCAAGAACACATGCAAATCTTCAAATAATTCTCCCAAATTGCTCTCAATTTTTTGGAATCGGAGGTTCGGCGCCCTCCTTCTAGCACCAAATTGTTGATAGATTTATCTAATGACATAGTTATGGCTGTTAATCTATAGTAATCTACCTAACAATAACATGAATTAATATTTGTTCTTGAGTGTTTATGAATAGAGAGAGAGAGTATTGAGAGCTAGTGAGAGAAAGTGTAGTTGTCTTATTGAAGCTTAGAGAGAGAAAGATACAAGGGAGACATATTTATAGGTTTGCATGTGTGAGATGGCACCTTGTGAGCCTACTTGACTTTAGGTGTTGACAAGTGTCTTAGATACTTGTCCTTACTTATCACAATGCTACCTTTACAATTCATGTCCTACTACATATCTACTTGCTTCTTATACACACGTTGTCAAGACCCTAGACCCAGGTAAGCTTCCTGGGCGAGCTTCAAGGCCTTGTGTTGTTTTCGAGAGTAATGTAGAAGTGGAGTCTTGCTGGGTCTCTATGAAGGTGGGCAAGCTTCCCTTCAAGAGGGGAAGCTCGCCAATGAGCTTCTCTCTCCTGCACATCTTTCTGGCGACCTTCTCCAATGTTGACTTTAGTCAACGTTGACCACACATCTCTCCAGCAAGTTGGCGACCTTCTCAACCTTGTTTAATTAATCTCATGATTATCTTAAGGTAGTTCGCCTATCAACAATAATGTAAGAGGGTTGGGATGTAAGGCGAAGTGTGACGAAGTTAGGGAGTTAATAAAAAAATAATAGAGTTGATATTGCTTGAATACAAGAGATGAAAAAGGAAGTTATTGATCAGTTTGTGGCAAGATCTTTGTGGGGCAAAGGTAATTGCGGTTGGGCCTTTAGGGAATCAGAAGGTAGGGGGTATTGTAACTTTATGGAATGCAGATTTATTCTCAGCAAGGAGCGTCTGGCATATTAGAGGAGCTGTAGTAATAAATGGTTTGTGTGGTGATGATGGAGTGGAATGTTATTTTATTAATGTCTATGCTCCCAGCCCATTAGCGGAAAGAATTGAGTTGTGGGAGGGGATAAGTCAGTTGGTTGCTTAGTATCAAGATTACTGTATTTGCATTATTGGGGATTTTAATTCGATTAGAAGGCAGTGTGAAAGGGTGGGAAGAAATGAGTTGGTTATTAGAAGGGATTTATAGGCTTTTGACGACTTTATCAGAGACACAGGTTCCATTGATCTGCCTCTTCAGGGTCATTTCTTCACTTGGTACAGACCTGATGGATCATGTAAAAGCCGAATTGATCACGCTCTTATCAATCCAAATTGGCTGATGTAGTGGCCTAATTCGTCGGTCAAAGCTTTGAGACGCACGCTCTCGGATCACTGCCCTATTTTGCTGGAAATCAAAGTAAAGGATTGGGACCCAAAACCATTTAGGTTCCTTAACGCGTGGCGGTCTCATCATGGATCCGTGAATTCGTTGTTAACAAATGGAGAAGCTACGAGGACCAGGGGTGGGGGAGCTTCATTATAAAAGAGAATTTTAAATACCTCAAGGCAGATCTAAAAAAGTGGAACAAGGAAATTTTTGGATGCATAGATACCAAAATTGAACAAAGAAAGAAGGAAATCCAAAGGCTTGATATCATTGATGAAGCTTTTGGGCTGGAAGACTCGGAGATTATGAAAAGAAATGAGGAAAGAGCTTTACTCTTCAGAGAATTGAAGCAAAAGGGCAGCCTACTTCAACAAAAAGCAAGATTGAAATGGATAAAAGATGGGGATGCTAACTCAAGTTTCTTCCACAAAGCTATTAATCAGAGAAGGAAAAGAAACGAGATGCAAGTATTTACGTGGATGGAATATGGAGAGAGGAAGTAGTGGAGGTGAAGAAAGGAGTCGGGGAATTTTTTAAAGCCCATTTTAAAGCAGCAAGTAGACGGAGGATTAGTCTAGCTCAGGACTTTTGTTCAAAAAAAATTTTAGAAGACGAAAATCAGCTTCTAACGGCTGATTTCTCTTTAGAGGAGGTGAAAGAGGCACTCAATTCAAGTGAATGCAACAAAAGCCCGGGGCCGGATGGCTTTAACTTTGGTTTCTTAAAAGAGTTTTGGGATGTATATCAAGAGGACTTCATGAGGATGATGGCAGAATTCTATACACATGGGAAGCTGGTCTGTGGCTTCAATCCTTCCGACATAGTGTTGATCCCGAAAAAAGAGGAGGAAAACGCTCTCTCAGATTTCAGACTGATTTCTCTTCTAGGAAGTCTGTACAAGATTATTGCAAAGATCCTTTCCATCAGACTGAGCAAAGTGTTGGGATCCATCATCTCGGAGCAACAAAGTGCATTTATTGGAGGCAGGCAAATCCTAGATTCAGTGGTAATTTTAAATGAGGCAATTGATGATATGAAGAGCAGAAAGCTTAAAGGGCTACTATATAAAATTGATTTTGCCAAAGCATATGACTCGGTGGAATGGGATTTCTTAGAAATGCTAATGAGAAGATTTAATTTCCATGACAGATGGATTAAGTGGATAATGGAGTGCATCACCTCAGCCCATGCTTCGGTTCTTGTTAACAGCAGTCCATCAGAAGAGTTCAAATTGGAGAGAGGCCTTCGCCAAGGTGATCCTCTTTCGTCTTTTCTTTTTCTCATTACAGCAGAGGGTCTAAGTATTATGCTTAAGTAGGCGGTGGAAGGTGGTCGATTTGAATCGGTTTTCATTGGATCTCAGAAAGTGTTACTTTCCCACCTCCAATTTGCAGACGATACAATTTTCTTGGGTAAAGGTACAATGGAAAATGTTGAGTTCTTGAAACGCTTCCTCATCAACTTGGAGAGAACTTCGGGCCTGAAGATTAATAAAGAAAAATGCAGTATATATGGATTTAACATTGAAGAAGAGGAGATGGACAGATTTGCAAGTGTGCTGGAATGTAATATTGGGTACGCTCCTTTTACATATCTGGGGATTAAAGTTGGGTGCTCGCATAGATCATTCAACGATTGGAGGTATGTTATTCAGAAAGTGAAAAATCGATTATTGAAATGGGAAAGACTGAATGTTTCGATTGGGGGACGTCTGACTTTGATCAATGTTGTACTCTCGTCTATCCATGTTTACTATTTGTCCACTTATCGGGCCCCTTTAAAAGTCTTGAGTGAAATTTCTAAACGCCAAAGAGTCTTCTTTTGGGGTGGGAAGGTGAGTGACAAAAAAATCTCTTGGATAAAATGGGAAACTGTTTGTGATTCGAAATCTAAGGGGGGACTTGGGGTGAAAGACCTTGAGTGTTTTAATAATGCATTGTTGGTAAATGGGTGTGGAGGTTCTATAAAGAAAGATACAATCTTTGGTGCAAAGTGTTTGAGTCTAGGTGGGGCCTCAGGTGGGGAATGAGTTTGAGTGGAGGGAGTAGTGGAAGGGTGAGAAAGCCAACGGGGTGGTGGGGGGAAGTGTTAAAGGCTTCGGGAGTTAGGGGCTCAGAGTGGTTTTTTTCGGGTCTAGTAAGGGAGATAGGTGAGGGGAAGGAAACAATTTTCAGGGAGGACTGTTGGGCTGGGAATTTAGTTCTTAAAGATCTTTTTCAGAGATTATATCAACTTTGTAGAGATAAGAATGTGAGAGTTAGCGAGATGGGGGAGTGGAGTGAGGGGGTTTGGAAGTGGGTGTGGGACTGGAGGCGGCCTTTGCTTGATAGAGAAATGTTTTTACTCAATGAGTTTATATCTTTTCTTAACAGGTTTCCTCTAGCCCGAGGTGTGGCGGATGAACGGAGACGGAGATGGTCACGAAACAATGAATACTCAACAAAAGAAGCCTACGAGAAGCTGTGGATAAGAAAAAGAGAGGGTGCCTTGGAGGAGAAAGAGGTTTTTAAAATAATTTGGAATAAAGTATCTCCACTAAAGGTAATAATTCATGCCTGTAGGGTGATTTGGGAGATAATTCCGACCTATGCTAAACTCATCAAAAGAAAGGTGCTAGTTGATCATGCCAATCATTGTTGTGTGTTCTGTGGATCTATTCTCGAATATGTGAGTCACATTCTATTTACATGCTCTTTTGCATATAGTTTCTGGATGGAGTGTATTAAGTGGATTGGAGTTGTTTCAGCCTTACTTTCTAATCCCTCGAGTAGTCTGCTCCTCTTCAGTAGTCTACTCAAAGGAAAGGAGGGGAAAACATTTGGAGTTTGTATTTGGGAATGTGGAGTGTGGATACTATTGAAGGCAAGAAATATGTTGATCTTTCAGAATAAGCATTCACAAACTTTGGAACTATTGGAGGAACTAAAATTGAGAGTTTGGAATTGGTATCAAGTTAAGAGGCCGACTAAACATCAGATTTCGTTTAGGTACTGGGCGAGTACGAATTGTTGTAACTTGAAATTTATTTCTGAAGTGTAATTCTAGTAAGGATAGGAGATGATTGGGTGTTTGTTATTTGTGTGAGGGAGATTTATGTTGTACCACCTGTATGAACCTGTTCGGGGTATTCCTTATACCTGATGAATGAAAATCTCTTTTCTGATAAAAAAAGAAATAACATTTTTTCATACAATCTAATAATAAATGTGTGTTACTATAAAAAAATATTATTTTTTTCATAAATATTTATGAAAAATAATATATTTTCTTATAGTAACACACATTTTTCTTTTGTATTATATGAAAAATTATTTATTATATAAAAATAAATAAATATATATATAAAGAACAATATTTTATAAGATTGTAACACACATCTATATATATATCTATATATATATATATAATAACAAAAAAGTCTTGCCAAATATAACTGTACATATTTCCCGCCCATTTTATATACCATATTTAGAAAGTACCTTTTTCTTTTCATTTTTCTATATCACCGCCAATATCTGTCAAAGTAATTATGTTTTTTTAATATTTTATTGTAGAGTGTCTCAATTCTCAAGATGATTGTATTTTTTTATTACTTTTTATTGAAATCTTCACATCCCCTTCTGCATTAACCTGTCAAATCTTTTAAAATTTGTGTTAATCAAATAATTACTTACAGCCTACCCACCCTTCAAAAAGTAGTGATATTTATAAATTAAGATATAGTGAAAATACCACAAAATACCCATTTTGAATTTTTAAAAATTTATTTTACCCACATCTAACTTGAAATTTTTTTTATACCCACTTCATAATATAAGACATATATACCCTTATAAAATGGGTATAAAAAAGTTAATAACTTTAAATTGGGTCTCACTTTATCCTTATTATCACACTATCCTATAGGTGTTAGGTTTGACTTTGTATTATAAATATTATAGTACATGTTATTCAATATATAATTGAATTTTATTTATTTATAATTTTATAATTTTATCAATTAATATTTAATTAATTTGTGCAGGTGAATAAGTAGAAGAACCAATATGAAATCAACTAATCATCTTGTTTATTACTCCATCATTATACGTTGTTTTAAATCTATTTTGAATATTTTGTGATTTTTAATTAGTACTTTTGTGTAAAAAATTTATTAATTAATCACTGATTTTATATGCGGTTGATAAAAAATTAAAGTTTATAATTAAATTTTTATTAAGACAATTCGGTAGAAATTTAAATTTTGATCTAATTTTGATGTGGATAATGCTCTCGTGTTAATTAAATTTTAATAGATATATTTTCAAATATCACAAATTAAATATTTTTATATACTTTAAAAACTATAGTATTCATTAATTTGCATTAAATTTTAACTTTTATATTATAATATTCATTAATATACACTATACATTAAAATAATTTAAATAAAAAATTCAAATAATCACATATATATGATAAAAATATTATAATTAGTTAATATGATAAAAATATTATAATTATTTAATATATTAAAATTATATATTTTACAACTTCATTGTATTATTTATTATTATATAATATTTAATAATGTTAAATAATATAAATATTAAATGGGTGGGGTGGAGGTGGGGTAGGGTAGGGTAGGATAGGATATGGTGGATTGGGATGAAATAATTAGATGATGATGTATGTGGGCATATGGGTAAAAAAGATTGTTTAAAATTAAAAATAAATAGAAAAAGTTATTTATATTTTAAGTGGGTAAAATAAATTTTTTAAAGTTGAAAATGGGTATTTTGAATTGTCTGCCTTGAGATATATATACACACAAATTAGTAATCATACCCCTCTTACCTGTCCGTGCCTTCACAGTACAAACACAACCAAATCTTTAAAAAACTATGCTAATTTAATAATTAAGTGCAGCCACCCCTGCAAAATTTGTTATAATATTTGTCCATGCATTTTCACATTGTATGTATATGCCTAAAAAGTGATAATTACATGCAGACAGCCCTATTACCCTATTACCCTATTACCCTATTACATTCAAACGGTTGATTCTAGAATTTAATAAAATGTGTAGTAATGCAATAACTCAAGTATAAAATCATCTTCTTGTGTAGTAATGCAATAACTCAAGTATAAAATCATCTTCTTCATCATATTTTTCACACTAAAACAATATCTACAAAATCCTTTTACTTCCTTTGAGGTATTTAGCAACCTCTTTGTTAAATTTACTAAGTTTAGGGTTTATAGTCCAAGTATTAACATTCAATCTTTTCTATTTCACCTTCTATTGCAGATGGCACCCCTCTTCCTATTAATAAAAGAGATTGATTCTTCTAAAACACAGTGGGCTCTAAAGATTCGATTGGTTCGAGCCTATCGTGCACCTGCATTTGGAAACAATAGCTTTCAGAATTTAGACTGTGTATTTCACGACATGGAAGTATGAAAATCCAGATTTCTATTTAAAAAATTGCCCATAATGCATTAATACTCATGTATTTCTTTCAGGGTACAAGAGTGCATGCTACAATAAACCAAGCCTACATTGCTAGATTCGAAGCAATGCTGGTGGAAGGAAGATTGTTTGCAGTTAAAAACTTTGTGGTGACATTCAACAAGAGCAAATTTAAAACAACAAGAAATTGTAAACAACTTATATTCATCAATGATGCCAAAGTTGTGGAACTTCCAGATGAAGAATTCCCCACAATCCTATATGATTTTCATCCATTTTATAAATTGTCCAATGTTGAAAAACTTAATGATACTCAAATGATTGGTAAACTACTATCCTACAGTTTTAACAAACTTAATCTAAATGTCATTGTGATAATTTACCTAACAAAAACAAATCTGACCAATTTTTTCTTTTAATGCAGATATTATTGGAAGAGTTGTCAGAATTGATGATCCTTGAGTCATACATTATAACGAGAGAGATAACGTGCTAATGGAAATAACACTGGAGGACTTGGAGGTATAGTATATTCTGGAAAAACACTCGGTAAATTTCATTTACTTGATTTAAATTTAACCTGATGTGTATACTTTCTTATACTAGAAAATACAAATGAAATGTACCCTATGGGGAGAGTATGTATACCAAATGATGGAATTTAGAAGGAGTATTGGCCCTGATTCTAAACCTCCAATTTTTATTGTTCAATTTTGTAGGGGAAAGTATTTCCATGGTAAGTTTTACACATAATTTGTCACACACCAGTCACGTAACTACTTTTTGTTCAATATACTACTAATTTGATGATACAAAAGTTTCAGATAAAGTTACCGTAACTTTGACTCTTCATGCTACGAAGCTGATTTTTAATGTTGAATGTGCTAAAGTTGCAAAATATAAAATGAGATATATTTCATTTTTAAGTTTGGTTACTATTCAAAAAAAAGTTTGCTTAAATATTCTCTATTGATATACTTTGCAACTTTGCTCATGCATTTTTAGTATATACAACAAATGAATTAGTAATATAAATTTTAGCTAACATTACACACACAATTTACATCAGCACAACATTCTTTATTTTGGAAACAACTTGCATAATAATGAAGTACAACCCCTATTAAAGGCAGCAAACATCAAGGTAATGCACAAACAAGAATAACACTGAAGGATTTACCTCTATTGGAGTGGCTGTGAATAACACTGATAGAACTTTTAAAGACATCATGCAATTGAGTAATCCGTAGAATAAAAATAAGCCTTTTGGGGGAAAAACTATAGTTTTTGGAGGAGACTTTCGTCAAATTTTGCCAGTGATTCCTAAAGGCACCCGACAAGATATTGTTCATGCAACAATAAATTCTTCGATCATATGGAGAGATTGCAAGTTACTAAGATTAACCAAGAACATGAGGCTACAAACTCAAGATTCGACAGTTGAACGTAATGAACTGAAAGAATTTTCTGAATGGATTGCAAGTATTGGGGATGGAACAGAAGGGGTTGAAATTGATGGGCATACAGTTGTTGAGATCCCTGACGATCTTTTACTCAGTTGTTCTGATGATCCTATATCAACTATTGTGCAGAGTACATATCCGGCGTATATAGATTCAATAGATGATCCAAGTTTTTTAAAGGATCGTGCTATACTTGCACCAACCCTTGACGTAGTTGACAGTGTAAATGAATATATGTCTTCATTGAATTCTGGTGATGCAAAGACATATTTAAGTTCACATAGCGCATGCAAGTCTGATGCAAACGTTGACATATTGGCAGATGTGCACACACCAGAGTTTCTAAATAGATTAAGATGTTCAAGTATTCCAAATCATGAGTTGAAGTTGAAGATTGGGACTCCTGTCATGTTATTGAGAAATATCGATCATTCGCTTGGATTGTGTAATGGTACTCTACTGGTTATTACAAAACTTGGAACACATGTCCTGGAAGCAAAGATTCTATGTGGAAGTAGAGCGGGTCATAAAGTTTTGATCCGAAGAATGTCGTTAACTTCATCTGATCCGAGATTACCATTCAAATTTCAAAGAATACAATTTCCCTTGATCATATCATATGCTATGACAATAAATAAAAGTCAGGAACAATCACTTTCCCATGTTGGTCTATTGTTGAAGAAACCCGTTTTCAGTCACAGTCAATTATATGTTGCTGTTTCACGAGTGACCAATCGAAAAGGACTTAAAATTTTAATTGGTGACCAAGATGGTGAGAATAATAGGTCAACGAAAATGTTGTATACAAAGAAGTATTTCAAAATTTGTAACTTTTGTTTATTTACGTAATTGATTTTCAAATTTGTAGATACATTTTTCATCTATATTATATATGCCAAATATTTCTTTAATACATTTTTTTTGTTGGAATCACAAATATTCGATATTTTTCTTACAATAAAAAAATATTATAAAGTATTAAATTTATATTTATTAATAAAAAATATAATTATGTATTACTAAAATTATTATACTCTTAAACCGTGCATTGCACGGGTGAAATACTAGTATATATATAAAACAAGATAGTCTGATATATTTAGAAATCTCATTTTCCCAACCATTTTTCTGCTATTTAAAGTAAGTTTGTCTTTTCACATTCCAATAGTTATTAATTACATATTTATCTTTATTTAATTAATCTTAATGTGCAATGAAGTATCGTGATTAGCGACTGACATAACCTGGCACATATGGTTGGAAATGACCATTTTTCTGAATATATAATCTAAATTTTAAAAAAAATATGAATTTAAGTATGACCGTCCTTTCACCAAAATTTTCATATTGAATCAATAGCCCTTTCTCTACAATTAATTACTTAGTGGCCTGTTGAATTATAGTATAAATAATTTATTCCTTTAATTGATTCATTGTGCATATTTATTTGAAGATATGTATTTTTTATTAAATTTTAATTTGAGCTAATTAGAATATTTGCCATTAATGTGTGGGTCATCAAACTATGTTTACAATGATTTATAAATTTAAGATAATATATGTAAATGTTATGATTTTTGTAATTTATTTAATTGTATATTAGATATATTTAAAGGATAAAGTAAAAAATGAAGACACGCTTTAAATGTACACACAAAATAAGACTAAAAAATAAATGTGCAAATACTATAAAAATTATATGCTTGCCACTTTTTGTGAATACTCTATGCATCCGCCCCATATTTAATTAATTAATTAATTACATATTATTTAAACCTATTTATGTACTTATTTAATACAAATTAAATATGTAAAGTTTTTTTAGTAGAAGCATAATTTTATTGTGTAGAACTAATTTATAATTAATATTATTTTTAAATCATTTTGTAATTTTTCTATGTTTTAAAGTATTATGTTATTTATATATTTTTTAATTTTACAATTCATTACTTAAACGTATTTTAATATAATCTCAATGAATACTATCTGTTGTAATCAATGAGTAGAGAATTCGCTACACTTAACAATTAATTTGAAATATTACATACACACTGGCATATAGTATAAAATCTATTCAAAATAATTTCGGAACACTTTTACAATAATAAATAAATTTTTTTTTTTACAAATTTAATTATAATTCACGCAAAATCAAAAAACATATCTTATATATATATAATCGTTTCAGAAATTAAATAATATTACGAATTATAAAAATAGTATACAAATTAAAAAATTATAATAACCGTGCATTGCACGGGAGATATTCTAGTTTGCTCTAATAGTAATACACATTTGCTCTCCAATTTGTGTTATAATATGGGCAAATGTGTGTACAATATGAGCAAATACGTGTACTGTAAGAGAAAATGTACTTTTATAAGAATAAGTATGCATTTTTTAATTTAATCACCATTCTTTTATATTGATTCATATATTAATAAAAAAAATTTACTATTTTATATGTGTTATTATATAAAAAATAATTATTTCTATAAAATAAATAAATATTTATGAAAAATCAATATGTTTTCTTATAGTAACACACATGATTTTTCTCTTATATTATGTTCAAAACTATTTATTCTATAAAAACAAATGAATATATGCAAAATAACAACTTTTTTTAAGATTGTAACACACATTAGCTCTAATAGTAACATATATTTGCTCCCTAATTTGTGTTACTATATGGGCAAATGTGTGTTACAATATGGGCAAATACATATTACTGTAAGAGAAAATGTACTTTTATATGAATAAGTATGTGTTTTTTAATTTAATCACTATTCCTTTAAATCTAGGTATATTGATTCATACATTAATACACTTTTTTACTATTTTATATGTGTTATTATATAAAAAGTAATTATTTCTATACAAATAAATAAATATTTATGAAAAACCAATATGTTTTTTTATAGTAACACACATAATATTTCTCTTATATTATGTTAAAAACTATTTATTCTATAAAAAAAATGAATGTATGCTAAATAACAACTTTTTATAAGATTGTAACACACATTTTCCCATATAGTAACACAAATTGAGGAGAAAATGTTACTTTTACAAGAATAAGTATGTGTTTTTTAATTTAATCATCATTCCTTTAAATCTAGGTATATTGATTCATATATTAATACATTTTTTTTACTATTTTATATGTGTTATTATATAAAAAATAATTATTTCTATACAAATAAATATTTATGAAAAACCAATATGTTTTTTTATAGTAACACACATAATATGTCTCTTATATTATGTTAAAAACTATTTATTTTATAAAAATAAATGAATATATGCAAAATAACAATTTTTTCTAAGATTGTAACACACATTTGCTCTAATAGTAACATATATTTGCTCCTCTATTTGTGTTACTATATGGGCAAATGTGTGTTACAATATGGGCAAATACGTGTTACTGTAAGAGAAAATGTACTTTTATAAGAATAAGTATGTGTTTTTAAATTTAATCATCATTCCTTTAAATCTAGGTGTATTGATTCATACATTGATACACTTTTTTACTATTTTATATGTGTTATTATATAAAATAAAATTATTTCTATACAAATAAATAAATATTTATGAAAAACCAATATTTTTTTATAGTAACACACATAATATTACTTTTATATTATGTTAAAAACTATTTATTCTATAAAAACAAATTAATATATACAAAATAATAATTTTTTATAAGATTGTAACACATATTTGCTCTAATAGTAACATATATTTGCTCTCTAGTTTGTGTTACTATATGGGCAAACATGTGTTACTATAGGATAAAATGTATTTTTCTTAAAAATAAGTATTACTCCCTCCGTCCCACTATAAGTTGCTCATGTTGTCATTTTCGTCCGTCCCACTATATGTTGCTCATTTGCTTTTTTACCTTTTTTGGAAACTACTATTCATTTCTTTATTATTATTTTCAATACTTTTTACACTATTTCCATTACTTTTTCACTTTTCTCTATCACATCATTTATACTTTATCATTTTTTCCATCACATCACTTATATTTTTTCACTTTTACCTTAATTCGTGTGCCCAAAAGGTGCGAGCGACATATAGAGGGACGGAGGGAATATTTTTTTTAATTTAATCATGGGTTGGTTACATAGCGCAACAAAACTAAGAGTTTCATTACATAATTCAACACTAAAAAAATCAACATTTCAAAATGCAACACTTTCATGGGGTTCTCCATATGCAACCATCAAATTATCCCATTCTCTCACCACTCTTCCTCTCACCTAATTCTCTCTCCTCTCTCCATATTTCAAAATTTAAAACCTGAATTACCCATTTTCATGTTCACTTTCTCTCTCACACTCTTCATCTTTCTCTCTCTTAAAATCTGAGAAATGAGTTTTGAGCAACAATTCGGCGAATCGGCGGTTGAAGGTAAACCTGCGGACAACGAAGGCAGAATTCCAGCGAAATCAAGTGCTTGAGGATGTGGCTGTGCTTGAGTGGTTTCCGGCGAAGGATGATCGGCGTCTTCACTGGTGGAGGCGGAAAAGATTTCCGGCGGCTGGGTGCGACGAACGGGGAGTGGCGGCGTGGGTTGATGCATGCTGTGTGTGTGTACGCTGTGTGTGGGTTGTGTGCATGATGTGTGTGTTTTGTGTTTGTGTGTGTACAGTGTGTGTACTATGTGTGTGTGTTTTTTTGTGTTTGTGTGTGTTTGTGTGTGTACCGTTAGAGCCGTCAAAATGGGTTGGGCCCGTTGGGCCAGCCCGCCCCGCCATAATAAAATGAGGGTTGGGTCAAACATTTCTAAGCCCGTATAGAGGCGGGCCTAGACGGGCTAGCCCGTTTGGGTTGCGGGTTTGGCGGGTCGGCCCGCGGGTTGGGGCGGGTCGGCCCGCCAGTGCGTATATATTATATATGTATATATACATATTATATGATATTTTAATTAATTTTTAAATTTAAAAATTTTATTATACATTTTATTAATTATTTCCAAACAAAATAACAAATTATTGTGCTCCTCTCACAAAAAAAATAAAACTAGTAGCTAAGTTTCAAACCGATGTTGTCATAGTTAAACAATGATGTCCCTTCACGTAGTCCTCCAGCTCTCTTTCGTAGTTAATTGACGCTGTCAAAATGATTTTTATGATGTAATGATTGATAAATTTTGAGAGACTTTATGGTTTGTGCTAAGTTTATATCTTAACATTATTTATTTATTTTGTGAACTTTATTTTATGAGATTTATAATATATTTGACAAACTTTATTTTATGAGATTTGTGATTCTCGTGGCGAGATTTTAGTTATACATTTATTATGTTACTATTTTATATAATAAATTTAGTTGAAATATTACTTCATAATATTTTTTTTTAAAAAAGGAAAAAAATTGGGATGGCCCGCTAAAACCCGCAGCCCGCCATTAAATGGGTTGGGTTGGAGTTTTTGCGGCCCGTCATATTTTCAGCCCGCCTCGCCCCGCCAAAATGCGGGCTTTTGCGGGTTTAGGCCCGCCCCGCCCCGCCGGCCCGTTTTGACAGCTTTATGTACCGTGATGTGTGTGTTTTTGTGTTTGTTTGTTTGTTTTTTTGTTTTTGCTTTTTTTTTTTACTTAGAAGCCTAATATATGCTGAACAAAATTCTGTTTTTTTTTTCCTGAATAATTTGTGGTGTCATGTATCTCAATATTAGTATTTCATTTCATGAATAATTGCATGAAAAATATTAGTATTTCTTATTTACTTTTAATTTATGAACAAAAATATATGACTAATTCAAATTAAAATTAAATTTACGAATATGTGTAAAAAAATTACGAATTTTAAAATTACGAATAATGTTTTAAACTATATTCAGAAATTCGTGTCTGAAAAAAATTGAATTATATTCAGGAATTTGAATATGAAAAATTATATTGAGAAATTTGAATATAAAAAAAATTAGTCCTATTCAATCTGAATATGAAAAAATTAAAATTCGAATATTTGTAAAAAATTCCAATATGAAAAAATTATACTAAGAAATTTGAATATAAAAAAATTCGAATATGTTTTGAATTATATTCAGAAATTTGTGTCTGAAAAAAAAAACTGAATTATTCAGAAATTTGAATATGAAAAAATTATATTAAGAAATTTGAATATAAAAAAAATTAGTACTATTCAATCTGAATATGAAAGAATTAAAATTCAAATATGTGTAAAAATATAAAATATATAATTAATTCAAATTAAAAGATATTTGAGAAGATTTGAATATATTTGAGAAATTCTGAATATATAATTAATCTGAATATGAGAAGATTCGAATATGCTTAAATGTGAAATATTAATCGTGGTGCAATTTTATAAGATATTTGAGAAGATTTGATAAATTATTTGTTTGATTAGTAGAGCCCAATTAATATATTGATGCACATTTAATTTAATTGAGGTCCAATAATATTATCGCCTTTTATTAAAACATTATCACTTTTTAAAAATAATACACTTTATATTGATCTCATACGATGTAGCCGACTCACACAAAACATACTTGATATAATTAATTGTTCTTCTGCTTGTTTGTTTATATATAGTCAATCATAAATTATTGTGTTAGCACCGAGTTTTTTGCACTTTTGGTCCCATAGAACATGTATTATTTTAGAATTGGTCCCATACATTTCATTATTGGCCCCATACGATTTTTTTTACACTTATAGTCTCAAACGTTGCACTTGTAGTCCCAAACGTTACAAAATTAACACATTTGGTCCCAAATATTGAAGGTGGTAACCGAGTGTGCCGTTAAATTTCTAAAATCTACCATTAATAAATTCAAATCCTAATTTATCAATAATTAAATTAATATATTACGAATTAAATTACTTAATGAGGAGTAAAAGAAAACCTTAACCTCTTCTCTGCAAAAAAGAACATAAGAAATCCATAACCCCTTTTCTTTCAACGAACACATTTGGATTTTGATCGATTTCAGGTGCACAATGCTGCGCAAAAAGAACCTGGTGAAGTATGGACATCCAGATTACGGTACGTGTGCTATCTCGTATGCCCCTTTTTCTCAATTTTCAAATTTTTTTTTTGGGTTTTTGCAATCGGACCCTTCGAAGAGAGGAGAGAGATGGGGCCATTAATGTTATCTTCCACTTACCGATAGTGCCCCTGCGATGGCCTCCCTCATCTGTCTCGATTACTTCTAACCAGTTTACTGCATTATGCTTTAATTGAAATTGGGTGCTTTATTAAATTATTTTATTTTTATTGATTTCAGGACTTCATCACTCTCTACACGATTTTTACACTATAAGGTTGTATCATGGTGGAAAGATGGTTAGCGACGGTGGTGAGTTTGTGTATAATGGAGGAACTATAAGTGCATTTGACTTCGTGGATATTAGTAGGTGCACAATTAAGTACTTTGATACACTGTGCGAGCAAATTGGATATGTGGGAAAGAAAGTATATTATGGGCTTAAGAGTGACAAAATCAAATTACTTGAGGGTCAATCTGATATAGAGGAGTGTCTCAATGGTGCTAAGAAGAGAGAAATAATATTGTGGTTGGATGCTGTTCAACCTGATAATTTAGCTGTTGAAATTGTGGATGAAGTATTGGGGGAAGTAGAGTTTTACACTGATGAGGAGTTTAAAAACTTAAAGACTGGTCTGGAAACTGGGGAGTCTGTTCAAACCCCAATGGATAATGGAGTTAGAGAAAAAGCAATGGAAGCTGAGGAGGTCGTTCAAACTCTAATTGAAGTTGATGAAAGTAAGGAGGCACCAATGCAATCTGAGAAGGCTGATGAATGTCCATTGCAAGCTGATGATTATAGCGATGATGATGATGATGAATTCACATGTCCACATGATTCTAGTGGGGATATACTATTGGATAATATTATCTTTGATGAAAATATAGATACGAAAGTGGAGTTCGTAGGCCTGAATTACAAGGGAAAAAATAAGGAATCTGATAGTGAGTGTGATACTGAAGAAGAAGAAGATCAAGAACTACTAGATGAAGAAGACATTGATAGTGTTAATGAAGATTCAGACAATGAGGGAGGCAATATTGATCGTAGTCTAGTTTTCAGGCCATCACAAACCAGCAATCCTAATTTCTTTTCTTGAACAAGTGTTTGCTACTAAAGCTTTGTTTAAGGATGTAGTGAATTGTCATGGTGTGAGAACTGGTAGATCTTTGAAGTTTACCAAGAATGATAATAGAAGAATATATGCAAGGTGTAAAAGTGAGGGTTGTCAGTGGCATATCAATGCTTTGAAAGTGAAGGACCAAGAATCGTTTCAGATAAGAGAGTACAACCCAGACCATAATTTTGCTAGGCAGTATCATGTTGTCAATGCAAATTCAGCCTGGTTAGCAAAGGCCTTTGAAAATGATTTCAAGAATGATCCTCAGAAGCATGCAAGGAAATTTAAGTCAAAGGCAATGCTAAAATTAGGATGTTACATCTCAGATACTTAAGCTTACAGGGCAAAGATTAAAGCATTGAAGAAAATTGAAGGTGATATCAATGAGCAATATGGAAAGTTGTGGGATTATGCTCAAACTCTGGTTGCCAAGAATCCTGGTTCAACAATCATCTTAAACACTGACTCCAACTTAGATGGCACTACTAAATTTAACAAAATTCACATTTGTTTGGAGGCCTGTAAAAGAGGGTTCAAAGCTGGTTGTAGGCCATGGATAAGGGTGGATAACTGTCATCTAAAAGGTGCTTCAGGTGGAGTATTGCTCACTGCAGTTGCAATGGACCCTAACAATGATCCATATATGTTGGCGTATGTAGTGGTTGGAAGTGAGACAAAAGAAGCTTGGGAGTGGTTTCTGGAGTTATTGAAGGAGGATTTGATTGATGGAAGAGAAGATCGATATATATTCATGTCAGATAAGCAAAAAGGGTTAATCCCAGCTTTTGAGAAGGTGCTGCCAAATGTTGATAACAGATTTTGTGTTAGACATTTACATGGGAACATGAAAAGAGCAGGTTTCAAAGGTGATCACTTCAAGAAATTACTTTGGGCAGCAGCTAAAGCTACCACCGTTCCACATTTCAATAAAGCAATGAAGAAGATTGAGGAGAAGGATCCAAGGCTTCTAGAGTGGTTACAAGACAAGCCTCCTTCACAATGGTCAAGATCACACTTCACCTCAGAATCTAAGTGTGATACACTAGTGAACAACATGTGTGAGGTTTATAATGCATGTATTTTGGATGAGAGAGATAAACCTATTATCACAAAGCTGGAGTGGATAAGAGAGTATATCATGACAAGGATAGAATTTATAAGGGGCCAATGTGAAAGGAAATGGGAAGGTAGACAAGTCTGTGGCAAGATAATGATGATACTTAACAAGAGGATGGATGATTCAAAAGTGTGCCGCCCAATAAAATCAGCTGAGCACCTCTATGAAATAGTATGTTTTGATGGGGGAAAGTATGATTTGAAGGACCACACATGTGATTGTAGAGGTTGGGCACTCAGTGGAATACCTTGCATACATGCTGTAAGTGCAATTTGTGCTCAAGGTGAAGACATAAAGGATTGTGTGCACACTTGTTACTCTGTTGATACCTACAATGATGTATATTCTTACTCTATTTCCCCAATGAATGGTGAAGAATTGTGGTCGAAAAACTGGATACATACCACCCTTGCCACCTAACTTTGGAAAAAGGAAAGCAGGTAGGCCTAAAAAGAATAGGAGGGAAGGAGTTGGGGAGCAAGAACCCAAGAAGAAGAGAGGTCTTCAAATGATGACTAAACAGAGATTCAAAGTTACTTGTGGATTTTGTCATGAGGTTGGACATAACAAAAAGGGTTGCAAGCGGTTGAAGTTGATTGTTGTTGATTAAGATAATGGCCCCCAGGAAATGACTCAGGAAAATGACATTCCACCACTAACCCAAGAAACACAAAAGGATAGTGTTGATGTAAGTATCAATTCAGTTTCTATTTTTGTTCACAATATCAACTTACAAATATATGATAAGTTTTATGAACATTTACAGGTAACACCGAGGAAAAAGCCCACAACTGTTAAAGGAAGAAAAGAACTTACTATTACAAAGAGAAAGACTACGAGAAAAGGAGAATCATTTGCAAACTCGGATATGGTAATTTACTTGCACATTTTATTATTTAAAACTTTATTGCATTATAATTACTTATAATTTTTTACTTTGTAATTAATAGGTGTCTATTGAAGATGTGCCTAATGCATTTACTCCAGATAGTTTTATTGGAGGTGGACCTTAATCAAGGACCAATGTAAAACTTGTAAATTTTGTATCTTACAAGAGTATTTTAGTTGAATATTATTGCATCTTAATAATTAGAGTATTGTTGTTTACTTGATATTTGATAGGCACGAACATCTATCAATAATGCACGTATGACATTTACTCCTCAAAGCTTTATTGGAGGACAAGGAGGACCATTTGGGGGGTGCCAATGATAATGCTATAATGACTAATGAAGATGGTATGAGAGTTCAAATAGTGGATGGAAGAAAATTTGTGACACAGTCTAGCCTCACAAAGGCTGCTATGTCCAAGAAAGGAAAGAAGATGTAAGCTTGGTAGAAAGTAGTAGTTTTTGTTTGGTGAAACAACTTATTTTGTCCATTTAGGCCACTACAAGCTTTATGGTCTTTTGAATCAGATTGTATTGGCTTAAGATTATTAATTAATACTACTAAACACTTTGTGTATCAGCCTGTTGCATTTTTTGTTCATATATGTTTATTTTTATGGTTTAATTTGATAATGGTGTTAATTGCTTTGTGGCTGCTGCATGCATATTTATGCTTATAGTTTGACTTGATATTGATGTTAGTTTTTAGTTGGTAAAAGATATTTGATGTTGGACATTGAAATTATAGAAACTATTAGGTAATTATATTGAAATTTCTTGTTAATACTAGAAAATAGTAGAACATTACACAAAAATGAGATTGTATTGAATTTTTTTGGAAAATAAATAAGCATTCCCCTCCAACAATTGTACAAAATGGTGTGAAAATTTCAACTTTTATATCCTATGGGACTTATTGTGCAATTAAAAATCCAATGGGACTAAATCTGAAAATGCATATTAATGGATTAAACATAATTAAGTAAGAATAAATCCTATGGGACTAACACTGCAAATCTACATTTAACGGAACCGTCAATGTTTGGGACCAAATGTGTAAATTTTATAACGTTTGGGACTACAAGTGCAAGAAAAAAATCGTATGAGACCAATAGTGAAAAAAACTCTGTTAGCACCATATCTGATGAGTGACTTTTCTCTTTCCATTTTTAAATTAAATATTTTATATAATTACATTTTCGTGTAGCTCTCTGATTTGCAGCCCAACAAAAAGTCAAATCCTAAATATAGTAGTGAAAAGAGAGGAGAGAGGAGAGAGGAGAGAAGAGAGAAAGTCAGAAAAAGATAGAGAGGAGAGAGAAACGCGGCGGAAAAGAGGGAGGAGAAAGGAGAAATTTTGAAGAATTCATGGCACGTAAATTGATAAAAATATTTTATTAATGGAAAAAGTGTTGTATTTTGTAATAAAGTGTTGTATTTGGAAATACAAAATTTAGTGTGTTGTGTTTTCAAATATAGGTCTTTTATTTGTTGCACTTTGTCATTCTTCCTTTAATCATTCCTTAAAGCTAGATATATTGATTCATGTAATAACATACTTTTTACTATTTTATGTGTTGTTATAAAATAAAATAATTATTTATATACAAATAAATATATACTTATGAAAATGTAATGTTTTTTTCTTATAATAACACACATTTTTTCTTACATTGAATGAAAAAATTTTATTTCTACATAAACAAGTGATATATATGTAAAAAACAACATTTAGTCTAATTGTAACACACATTTTGTCTTAAAATAACATTCATTTGCCTAAAAAGTAACATACCTAGGAGCTAAAAATCTAAAAATTGTGTTTGCGCAAGAATTTGAGAAAATTATCCGACCGGCCATAAATCTGCAAATTTTACGTATATGGTATGTGTGAAACATTTCATATAATTTTTTGTCATTTAAAAATAATACATTATTTTTGTATAGCAATATATAATTGCTTTTTCTATCATCTTTGTTGTATGGCGCCTTTTCCAGTACTTGTTTTACAACACAATATGAAAAGACTGTGATAAGTAGAAATGTATTTCAAAGGTCATATAATTAAAACAAATTAGTTTACAATAAAACATAAAACGATTATAACATCTGCCCGTGAAAAGGAGTGCATCGCTTTTGCACTGACCCTTCACCTCCTGCAACCTGTTCCGGGCGGTTTCTTCCATTAAGTGATTCTTTAATGGAATTACTAATTTAATTATGTATTTAACTAACAACAATTAATATAATTAAGAAAACAGTGAGATGTAGTCGGTCTTTTTTTTTTTTTAAATACTCCCTCCGTCCCGTAGGAATTTGCATCCTAAGGGACGGCACATTTTTTAAGAAAAATGAGTTTTATATATAAAATAGTGGTATATGGGTAATGTATGTAAATGTTTGTGAGTGTGCACGTAAATCAATGTTTTCTTTTTTTAATAGTGTGCAAATTTGTGTGAAACGTCCAAATAAAAAAATGTGCAAATTCATGCGGGACAGGGGGAGTATTAATTTAAAAATTACTCATGTCTGCGTATGGAGGATAACACGAGGCAACATTTAAAGTAGCTACAATTTCTTTCTTCGGTGTTTTTTTTTTTTTTTTTTTTGAAATATTGGTAGGGCATGATATTATTTTATGTTAAATTAGAGTGTGTAAATGATTGATATTATAAATACAATAATATGTATAATATATATTTTATGTATGTTGTGTTGAAAATGATAATAATAGGTATAATAGATATTTTTAAGTGTGGATTGAGTTTGAGATTTGAAAATCGGATATTAAGTCTCAAATTCGTATGGAAATCTTTCCTAAAAAAAACAATTTTTTAATCCATTCAAGGCTTCATATTTTTATGAGCAAGACTTAGGGGTGTGCAACGGTCGGTTTGGTTACCGAACCAAATTATGATAACAAAAAATCAAATCGAATTAAGGTATAACAAATTGAAATCGAACCGAATTTATATAAAACCGAATAGAAACCGAACCGAACCGAAATTTGTTATTTTTGTCCAAATAAATAAACATCCATGCCAATATCTATATAAATATTATTAAATATCATTTATTAAATATATATTAATATTTATTAAATATATAATTATTTTGGTTTGAATTTCGGTTAACCAAAATAATTACGGTTAATAACCGAACTGAACCGAATATCAAAATTCTAAAATATGAAAACCGAAACCGAACCGAATACTACGGTAACCGAACCGAATTCATATTTCGGTTCAGTTTTCGACTAATAACTAAATTATACACACCCCTAACAACACTTGAGTAAAAATTTCTATCGTAATTTTTTTTAAATATAGATAAATATTAAACACAAGCCCACACGCGCAAATAACCTTTTCCTCCACCAAACATGCTAAACTACTAAACTCCCTCTCCCACCCGCCCGTGGCCCGCCCCCGCCACTACACATACACATATACCAAACACCTTCATACATATCAATATCCCGAACCCCACGACAATTTCTTTTATTTTTTAAAATTATTATGTTGATTAAAAAATATTTATTTAATATTACGTTACAAATAAATATGTATACATATAGTAAAACATATTTAATTTTATAGTAATATAAATTTGCTCTAATAGTAACACACATTTGTCTCCCAATTTGTGTTACTATATAGGTAAATGTGTGTTACAAAAATGACAAAATATATTTTGATGAAAATAAATATGTGTTTTTTAATTTATTCATCATCCCTTAAAATTTAGCTATATTGTTTCATAAAATACATATGTTATTATATGGAAAAAATAATTATTTCTAAAAAACTAAATAAATATTTGTGAATAATCAATATTTGTTTTTATAGTAGTATACATTTTGCTCTTGCATTATGTAAAAAATTATTTATTCTATAAAAACAAATGAATATATGTAAAATAAAAATATTTTATAAGATAGTAACACAAATTTACTCTAATAGTAACACATATTAGTCTCCCAGTTTGTGTTACTATATGGGCAAATGTGTGTTACTATATGAGCAAAATATATTTTTATGATAACAAATATGTGTTTCTTAATATATTCATCATCCTTTTAAATTTAGGTATATTATTTTTTTTATCGATAAATGTTAGTGGTTAGTAGTTAGTTATACCAAGTCTCCAAACTCCCCAAGAATAAACTCCTAGACAACGTTATATCTCCCATCTCTCAATTCGTTCCTAGAGGGAATCGAACCGGGGTCACTCACTCAAGTGAGGAGCCCGGTGGCCAAGTGAGCTAACCCACCTGGTTAATTTAGATATATTGTTTCATGTAATACATATGTTATTATATGAAAAAATAATTATATCTATAAAAGTAAATAAATAATATTTGTTCTTATAGTAACACACATTTTGCTCTTACATTATGTGAAAAATTATTTATTCTATGAAAAAAATAATATATGTAAAATAACAACATTTTATAAGATAGTAACACACATTTACTCTAATAGTAACACATATTGCTCTCCACTTTGTGTTACTATATGAGGAAATGTGTATTATTATATGAGCAAATATGTGTTACTATACTAACATAAATTAAGAGCAAAGTTTTAAATTTATTATATATATTATTTAATTTATTTTTAAATTTACAATAATTAAAAAATAATAATAAATTAAATCTTTTGACTTAGTTGGGCTTGAGTTTGACTATTTATAAACCACGACAATAAAAAGAAAATATGGGGTTAACCCCTCGTAGCATATACAATTGACCATGCATGCGATGCGGCTGTTAGTCGGCGAAGTGGAGCGGTTGGCGCGTGATTTAAATTTTGTTTTTAGTTTATTTTTAGTAATTTTTACCGTAAAAATTTATATATAACTTTTTCTCTATTTATTTTTATAGTTGAGGTTAATTTGAAGAGTCAGTTACTAATCCTCTTTTGGTCTCAAGTGTTTATATGCATCAGTTGTCTAATCATCACAATAAAAGAACAATTAGAATATAGTAAATTTTAAGATATATATCAATTTCTATTAATTCGACTTCACCATCAGTTTAAAATGATTTAGATTTTAAAAACCTGCTTATGGAGAATGCGATCTAGCTTGGTAATTGAGATCTTATTTTGATTAAAGGCAAAATAAAAAAAAAAATTGAAGGAAAAAAAGGCAAAATATTTGGCTCGTTGCTCTTTAAAAGCAATCATTATAATATAATAACGCCAGTCACTAACTGTGATTAACTTCGTCTCATCAAAATTCATCTCCTCCTCTATAAATACTTGATGATATCATAAGTTTCACTACATCATCAGCTCCCATACGTACGTGTTCCTTGAAATTTAATTTTACTATCCTTTATTTTGATTTTGATTTTTAATTAATTTGATTTCATTTGATATTGATATATTAATAGATATAAATGTTTTACAGAAAAAGCTAGCTATATATATTTTTGGTATAGTGGAAATGGTGGGTGGATCAGAAACTATCAAATTAGGTCCATTTGGAAGCACACGTGGACAGTCTTGGGATGGAAAGGGCCACGCTAATATTGTGCAGATATTTGTTTCTTATAATGTCAATTCCAATTCCATCAATTCGATTCAATACCAGTATGCTGATCAGAATGGAAACCTGATGTTCTCTGAATTACATGGTAAACTATGGTCAAACAAATTTGAAGTGGCAAGTCCATGATTTATTCATCAATTATTTACGAGCATATATATATATAGAGCAACACTTGTGTACAAATTTTTACCGTAGAAATATCCATTTTTGAAAAATTCGCGGATCTAAACCGGGTCGGGTCAGATTTGGACATTTTTTTTCAAAATTCGCGCAACTTGTAGTTCCAGATTTTTTCGCTCTCAGGTATGTTACAATTTGGGCAAAGGAGTGTTACAATTAGACAAAATATGTGTTACTAATTCTTAAAAAATTAATTTTTTGTACTTTTCAAATAACTATAAAGAAAATATGTATTTCTGCAAGTATAAATATGTGTTACTTAATTTATTTTTTATTTTCTTTGTTGATTTATGTTAATAATATGTTTTTTCGCTCCTATGTATGTTACAATTTGGGCAAAGACGTGTTACAATTAGGTAAAATCTGTGTTACTAATTCTTAAAAAATTAATTTTTTATACTTTTCTAGTAACTATAAAGAAAATATGTATTTCTGCAAGTATAAATATGTGTTACTTAATTTATTTTTTATTTTCTTTGTTGATTTATGTTAATAATATGTTATTCATGTATTTAATACATCAGTTAATACCTTATATATGTTATATAAAATATAATATATATTTTTATAAGGATAAATAAATGTTTGTGCATACAGTAACACACATTTGATCTTGCAGTAACACACATTTACTCTAATTGTAACACACATTTGCAGTAACACACATTTACTCTAATTGTAACATACATTTGCAGTAACACACATTTACTCTAATTGTAACACACATTTACTCTAGATGTAACACACATTTGCAGTAACACAAATTTACTCCTAGTGTAACATAAATTTGCAGTAATACATATTTACTCTAATTGTAACACATATTTGTTCCTCAATTTGTGTTATTATATGAGCATATATATGTTACTATAGGATAAAATGTATTTTTATTAAGAATAAATATGTGTTACACATACAATGTAACATATACATGTGTTACATTGCATGAAAAATATTTATTTTTACAAAAATAAATGAATATGTGTAGAAAACAACATTTAATCTGGTTGTAACACACGTTTTGCCTTAAAGTAACATGCATTTGCCCCAATTGTAACATACCCGGGAGCGAAAATCACAAGTTAAGCGAATTTTGGAAAAAAATACTCAAATTCGACCCGACCCGGTTTAGACCCGCGAATTTTCAAAAATGGATATTTCTACGGATCTTAGATCCGTAGAAATTTGTATATAAGTGTTTGTCATATATATATTATATTTAGTGTGAAATTGGTTTTGTAATTAATATTTTTTTATTGACACAACTAATACTATTCGATGGAACAATTCATCAATACTCTTCAAATAGGCTTCACGATGTAATTTTCATTTTTTTTCACAAATCTTTCCAAAGTTGTTACATTCTATTAAAATGTCATCATTTTTACAACTTTCCTTGGGATGATTTACGAAAATTGCAAAAAATGGCATTGCATTACCAAAATTTGTAAAATGTGCAATTTACAAATGAATAGAATTTTTTTTAAAACTACTAAGAAATTTTCACACTAAAGTTGACCGTCTTTTTGTAAAATCGATGCTCAATGTTTACATTTTCTATTAATTAATTTATATTAATCATTTAATTTAGTAAAATTTGGTAATGCAGGTGAAACTGAATTATCCAAGGGAGTTCATAACTTGGATTAGAGGCAACACAGACAATTATAGTGGATTAAAATCAATCACATTTGGTACAAACATTGGTGAATACGGACCGTTTGGCACAATTAGTTACAAAGATGTGGAGTTCAGCGTTAAGCTTGGAGAAAATCGCCAGTTCTTTGGATTTTATGGCACAGTTGATCATAATGTTGTCAATTCAATTGGAGTTTATATGAAACCACGACTTTAAACTGACAAATATATGGTAATAGCTTAAGGGTATGTTTGGTTCGTAAGATAAAAATATCTATCCGTAAAAAACATGCATGATTTTGACGGATAGATACTTTTATCTTACGAACCAAATAAGCCCTAAGTAGATGTGTGGTGTTGATGATGGGCTTAAGTCGTATCATTGCCCAATAATTTAATAAATATATAAAACGACTTTAGACTTGCATTTGTTTTATTAAATTTGAGAATATATCACGCTTAATGAAAAATATGTGTTAAAGCTATGTTAATGTTAGTTTAAATCCAGCTATTTTAAATAATTTATAAATTGTTCAGGATTTTATAAACACATTATCAAAGTGTTTTGTTTAGTAAAATTTTAAAGTAATTATATTATAGCTTATAATTGTTTTCTAAAAAAATGTTAAAATTTTATTTATTTTTCTCGCAAACTCCATCCATTCACCAATCCCACTCTCACTACCTCAATCAAAAAAAAAAAAAATTCCTTCATAGACATTATTTTCATTTTAATTTGCACAATAAAATTAGTCTAATTTTCTTAAAAAAATAGTATTTTACACTATTTATCAACATACAATTTATTCTACCTGTAGTAAAATTGAATGGAGTGAGTATTTTATATTTACATTAAAATTTAAAAAATATTAATTAATGAATTCCAAGAATTTGTGGTTATTGTGAACAAACATGTGACGGTTTTTTAATGGACTTTTTGTTTCTGTTAATTAATATTTGCAATCAGTGTTGTAACTTAATTTGCGATGTTTGTTCTTGATATCACGCAAGATTCATGGAATATGGATGAATTTATGTAATTGATAAATACACGAATTAATGTTGCAAAAAAAAAAAAACACAACACATGCACATTTATGTAATGTTTAAAGAACTACACTATATATCTATTGTTTTACTTCACTAAACCTTGCTCATTTTTTGGTTTTTTATTATAATTGATAAATATTGAGACGGTTCCATGAGAAAATGCATCGGACAAAAGAAAAAGACTGAGTTCTTCGGCAAGGTTGGTGAGAAAAGCTAGAAGAATGAATTTCATTTGTCTCCAAATAGATGCAATAAAGGAAAAAAACTTGTTTGATTCCATAAATTTATTGAGTGGCCACTTTTGATCCCAAAAATTTTGATTCATAGAGTTTGGTCTCATAACTCTTTGGATTTGTCCAATTTTTTCAATTTTTGTCGAAAAAATAATTAACATAGTTTTTTGCCATTTATAGTGCACTTGGTGGTTAAATTTGAAAATTTTATGGCATCTTTGCTGATATTTATAAATTTTTAGTTACTGTTTCAGTGTTTTGAAAAAAATAAATAAAAAATACAAAATAAAGAAAATTTTGGCAGCCACATCAGCAAGAATATTGGAAACCACATTCAATCATCACGTTCGCCATGCATAGTAAAAATTGATATTATTTTTACCTTTTCAGTGAAAATATGATCAAAATTGGACAACCTAAAGAATTACGAGACCAAAATCTAATAGTCAAATTTTTTAAGATCAAAAGTGGACACTTTATAAGTTATGAGACTAAAAACTTTTTATCTCATATGCAATATTTATTGTTTGTACGGAATTTAATGTTAAAATTATTTGTTTATATTATATGAGACATAAAGTAGGTTTTAAGGGGGCAGAACGTGAGTTCAATATGAATTTTAATGTGAAAATTATTTGTTAATATTATATGAGAGATAAAGTAGGTTTTAAGGGCAGAACGTGAGTTTAATATGAATTTTAATGTGAGAAATTGAATTTATGTGGAAAAATAGTGGCATATAGTGTAATTCTGAGATGTTTGAAGGGTGTAGTTTAAAATGGTAAAGTTATTTTTTTAGGAAATAATCTACATTCATCCCAAAAAAAGTGTTCTTAGAAGATCGAATACAAATTTTAAGAAAAGATAGATAAAGTAAATAAATGGAAAAACCACATATGAGACCAGATTTCATTCCATAAAAGCAATCTACAACCCATGAAACTACAAACAAAGCCAGATTAACCTAAATTACACGTATTACATATATTATTAGCAATTTAATATTAGACTAATCATCCTACCTACAGATTCTATACCGTATCAAACTTGACCACGATTCTCACTCTTACCCATTAGGTAATTCATTCACACAGTCCATCCGATTACACATTGTACACATCAACCATGAACCAAATTTCAAAAATTCAAATTCATGAGGATCTGATATGGTTTTCAAGAATAATCCCTCTTGTCATTTACACCCCAATTCTCGTTTCAATCGATTTACACCAGTTCCCCCAATTTCATTTGCCGATTGAACCCAGACTTGGATTCATCACCCACTTACGCCTAATTCTTGAATCGGTACTATCAGGGGTTGATTTGCCAATTCATATTTTTCGTGCCCAGTTGAGATGGAGATGGAGCTTTTGCTCTCAGTGACGTTCGCCGGTGAATCCCGAATAATCAACATAAACGACGATACCAATTGATATGGACCAAATAGTCCATACCTCGGACCTAAGAAATGAGAACACCTAATGTCCAGCCCCAATGCATAAGTCCACAAACCTGTTGTATGAAACCTCTGGAGAGTTCAGAGGTCAGAGGAAAGAATGACACCGCGCGAGCGCGGTGAGCAATTGCTACGTCACCTCTGACTTGTGACCTCTAGGCAGAGGTAAGAGGCCGGTCATATTATATACGCTTAAACGCTATATATTCATAGTGATCATCGATTCAGGACTCAATAGCCATACCTTGAGGGATAAACGTCGCTTTCCCTGAAGGTACATCACACTGGGAGCATGTGGCCGCCTAAGTCCCTTAGGGGGATCAGACAAGTACAAAGGCATCCACTAATCTAATGTCATCTATCCACTCTAGGAGTACTATCCTGGTATAGCTATGCTCTACCACTTCCGTGTACCGCTCTTGGTGGTCCTAGAAGTGCAGAATGACCTACTTACCCTTCCTTTATGAAGGGAAGGGTATAAATAGCACACTTAACCTTTCTTGGAGATCAATACACACATAATTAGATATTTTCCTTACATTATTGTTACTGTTACATCCATGGTGTTCTGAAATACTAACTTGAGCGTCGGAGGGTCGACTCCGGAGTCTTTTCCGGCCCAAATTTGGTGCACATTCATGGAGAAGAATCAGTAGGCAGAGAGCAGTGGATAAAACGACTCAGAGGAGAAAGTCAGGCCATCTTCCACCACATTGCAGAAGGATACCACAGGTATTTGTCTTTCTCCTCCATGATATAATTATGTTTAATATGACTTGCTCATATTGAACTCATCATCTGGCGCCGTCTGTGGGAACACTTGAGTTAAGATGTGTGTTTCCCTTATTAAAACCTATTCATAAAAATAGATCTAACACTTGTGTGCTTGAATATGAAACTATAGATTACAAAAATAGTATTGTTGAAGTTCCATTTGGTGGTCTCATATTTGATTCCTTATATGCTTGAGTGTATTACATGGTCATGGTGAATATTTGTTCACAGTCGTGAATACATGGTAAAAGACCGAAAGGATGCTTTCCTATTATTGATTTAAAGCAAAAATGATGGTATTGCATGCATGTGTAATGTGCTTTTGAAACAAATGACAAAACTGTCAATAAAAGGGGGAATCCACTGGTACTAGGTTGTTTGGCCGAAAAAGGAAGGGATCTGTGTTTGTTTTCTTTTTTAGTTAAAATACTTAACACCAGTCCTCGTGAAGGATGAAACTATTTGTCTAGGACATATGATAAAGTGAGAATAGACATCGTTTGCTAACCTCCAAGATTCATATATCTCTTGCGTGTCTTAGAGTAAAACCTTCATTTAGAGGGTGTTATTAAGTAAGCTTATGCTCTGCGTAAACATAGCCAACATGAGAATATAAACTGCCTGATAAATTCTTAGATCCATGATTTTCTTGCGAATACCAGAGCATGATCTTCATCAAAAGGTTAGAAGTAAGTAAGCAAGTACAACTGTTACTTGTGAGAAAACGTATAACTAATATGATCACATATTGCAGAAATGACTGATCCCAACCCACACAATTTGGGTACGAATTTTGACGCGGCTGTGAACACCTCGGTGAGCATTAATGCTCCAGGGGTGATAGTCCAGAACACTCCCATCCCGGTGATAGATACCTCACTTGGCAACCCGTCTGTGATATCCCTGTCCACGGATAATCTCAGAGCACTTATTCAGTTAGCAGTGAATCATGCTTTGACAGGTCAGATGCCAGAGTTGGGTGGTCAGCGAGAGGCCCCGACTTTGAATCCGATAACGCCCCAGATAGTGGGCAGAAAAGAACAAACGGCCACTGGCGTGTCCCAGGCTCGAGCCATTGGGACCCGAAGTGTGCCAGAATTTAGGGCCCGGAGCGTGCCCGCCACATTATCTCATCCCCCGGGAGATGTCCCGAAGGATGGAAATGTTGGAACCAGAATTGGCAGAGCAGTTGACGGTGGACCAGCCGCCAGAGAGGACAGGACAGAGGTCAGAGCCAGTCAGGGGGATGTGAGAAATTCTAGACTGATTGAATACAAGGATGACTTTAAAGAAGAAGTTGAGTCGGCTGCAGTAGCCACAACCAATTGCGCCATAGCCTCTCTGAAAAAAGAGATGGAAACTATTAAAAAGCACTGTGAGAAAACAGTCAAATCTGGGATTCGCCCAGGGGGATCACCTATCACGAATGAAATTCTCTATGACCCTTTGCATTCAGGGTTCAAAACTTTGAATTATGAGTATGATGGGACCACCGATCCCCAAGACCATCTGTTGATATTTGAAAATGGGTCCCTGCTGCATCAGTACTCGGAGGGGGTTAAGTGTCGCGTATTTCTCACAACTCTCACGAAGTATGCTCAGAAGTGGTTTAGTCAGTTGTTTGCCGGTTCTGTACATTCCTTCTTAGAACTCAGTGAGCTATTCCTACATCAGTTTGCTAGCGCCAGAAAGATAGCAAAAACCTCTTTATACCTACTCAGTCTGAATCAGAAGCCACAGGAAAGCTTGAGAGAGTACATAACCCGCTTTAATGAAGCAGCATTAGAGGTGTCTTCCGCCTCTGATGTGGTTAAGACGAATGAGCTGGCCCAAGGGTTAATAGATGGGGATTTCTTCAAATCCCTCGCAAAAAGACAACCGAAATCCTTCGATGAACTATAGGTCAGAGCTGATAAATATATAAACCTGGAAGAGGCCAGAGGAATGAAGAGGGAAGAAAGAAATAGTGATGAAAAAAGAGAGTATGAAAAGAAGAAGGGCACCCTCGAGAAGGGGAAAGGTGGGAAGGATAAGCCCCATTCTGAGAGGTTTGAAACATATACACCCCTAACATTGCAACAAGCGGAGATGCTGGAAGTGGTAGTTAACCACCCGAATTTTAGGTTTTCGTCCTCTGCAAGGACTGGCCCTAAGAACCCCCGATCTGAACACTATTGCCGATATCACAATAATTTTAGACATGAAACAAATGAATGTAGACATTTGAAGGATGCAATTGAAAAATTGATCCGAGCCGGGCACCTGGCAGATTTTGTGAAGAGGGAAAAAGATAGGCACCATTTTAAGAGGAAAGAAGTTGGAGACAAGGGAAAAGAAGTTGCAGAACCCCCGAAAAAAGATGGTCCCACAGGTAGGAGGGGTTTCATCCAGATGATAGTAGGGGGACCTGCTGATGGAGATTCCAATCGAGCCAGAAAAGCTTCCCTTAGAAATAGGCAGTTCTGGGAAGAAGGAGAGGTGAGACAGGTAGACATGGAAGAGGACATCCCTGTAATTAAGTTTGGGATAGAAGATGAGGTGCTGATCCAGAGGCCCCATAATGATGCACTGGTTGTGACCACATAAATAAGGGGGTACGACGTAGCCAGGGTTTTTGTGGATACGAGTAACTCTGCGGATATCATATTTCAAGAGTGTTTTGAGAAGATGAAACTGAATATGGAAATGAAACCAGTGGATACTGCAGTCTTCGGATTCACAGGGGGAGCAATACATCCCAGAGGATGGGTTACATTGCAGGTAAGGTTAGGCAAGCCCCAATTGTTCAGCATAAAGATGATAGACTTCTTGGTGGTGGACGCACCATTATCCTACAACGTGATACTAGGGAGACTCTCCCTAAACGCTTTTCGCGCTGTGGTATCTACTTACCACTTGAAATTAAAGTTTCCTGTGGAAAATGAAGTGGAAGAACTTTCTGAAGATCAGCTCTGCTCTCGAAAATGTTACATTGAGACGGTGAGGAAAGTAGTCAGAGATGCCCCAAGAGTTGGTAGAGGAAAAGATCCAATTGGGAAGAAGATGAAGTTAGCCGAATTGGAAGAAATAGAGCCAGAGATGCAGATGCATCCTAGAGAAGAGCTCATGCTAGTAGAATTATTTCAGAACCAGGTTGGACTCACCACTAGAATCGGAACTCAAATGGAGCACGAAATAGCGGAAGCTGTGATTAGATGCCTAAGGAAGAATGCGGACCTCTTTGTGTTCCAGCCAGAGGATCTGGTGGGAATTGATCCATCTGTAGCATTACACCGCTTGAATATCAATCTAGAAGCCAGACATGTGAAGCAAAAATTAAGGCAGTTTGGTCCAGAGAAAGATAAGATTATCAGGGCCGAAGTTGACAAGTTGCTAAAAGCAAAGCACGTTGTGAAGGTACAGTTCCCGGAGTGGCCATCCAATGCAGTAATGGTAGCCAAAGGAAGCGAGAATTGGAGAATGTGCATAGATTTCCGCAATCTGAACAAGGCCTGCCCTAAAGATCACTATCCACTGCCCAAAATTGACCAGCTAGTGGATTCCACCTCTGGATGTGAGCTACTGTCGATGATGGATGCATACCAGGGTTATCACCAGATATGGATGGACCAGGCGGATGTGCCTAGGGTATGCTCTGTGGTCTCTTGTGGGACCTATGGCTATGTAAAGATGCCCTTTGGGCTCAAAAAATGCAGGGGCTACCTACCAGAGTATGGTAGACTTGGTATTCAAAGAGCAGATTGGGAGAAATATGGAGGTATACTTGGATGATATGCTTGTAAAAAGCATCAAGTCAAGAGCTCACGTTTCTGATCTAGAAGAGATATTTGGAGTATTAAGAGCCTACCAAATACGACTCAACCCTGCCAAATGTGGCTTTGGTGTGAGAACAGGAATTTTTTTTGGGTATGTGGTGACCCTCGAAGGGATAGAAGTCAACAAGGATAAAGTAAAAGCAATCTTAGACATGCAGGCGCCTAAGAATTTGAAAGAAACACAGAGGTTGAACGGGCGGATCATAGCCCTGAGCAGGTTTATCTCTAAGGCTGCAGAGAAAAGCCTACCTTTCTTCAAGATCCTGAAGAAAGGTACGAAGTTTGAATGGGATGCCAGATGACAAGAAGCATTCGAATAATTGAAAAAGCATTTGGCCGAATTGCCGCTATTAACAAAGCCCGTGCAAGGGGAAGTGTTATACTTGTACTTCTCGGTAGGAGACTACGCTCTGAGCTCCGTCCTCCTACGAGAAGAGGGGGTAGACAACTGCCTATATACTATGTTAGTAAAATCATGCAAGGAGCGGAGTTAAGATATTCTGAAATTGAAAAATCAGATTTGGCTGTTATGACTACAGTTAGAAGATTGAGACCATACTTCTTGTCTCACAAGGTGGTGGTTAGGTCTGATCTACCGCTTCAGAAGATCATGCGTAGACCGGACTTATCAGGAAGGATGGTGAGATGGGCTGTGGAACTGGGAGAGTACGAGGTGGAATTTGAGCCTAGAGCGGCGATTAAGGCCCAGTCCCTAGCGGACTTTATCCAGGAAACCACTCAGAGGCGAGAGGTTAGAATTTGGAAGGCATATGTAGATGGCTCAGCCGCGATCGAAGGATGTGTCGCCGACATACTAATCTTTACCCCCTGAGGGGAAGCACTGCAGTTTGCAGTAAGGTTTGGATTTAAAACCTCAAATAATGAAGCAGAGTACGAAGCAGTGATCAGAGGAATGAAAATGCTCTAGGTACTAGAAGCCCAGAGGGCAGTGATATACTCTGACTCCCAACTAGTTACCCAGTAATTGTTGGGAACCTATGAAAAGAAGAATGAGAAGATGGCTAAATACGCCGAGATAGAAGAGCAAATGAGAGGAAAATTCGAAGAACTACGGGTATAACAAATACCCAGAGATGGGAATCGGTGGGCTGATTATCTGGCTAAAATGACAAGTTCTGCAGAAGGAGCCAGCCGAAAGATTACGTTGATTACAACTGAAAGTCGAATGACCGCCCAGAGGTGGGAGCGGTGGAAACAGGAGAAGATTGGAGGCTTCCTATCATATATTTCTTGAAAACGGGGCAGAGGTTAGGAGAACATGGTGCCTTGAAAAGGATAACCTATGCAAGATTCTGCATGATAGGAGAATACCTGTATAAGAGGTCATTTAGCCAACCATACTTAAGATGCCTCTCGACAGGAGAGGGCAACTATGTATTGAGGGAAGTGCACAAAGGTTGTGGTGGAAGCCACACAGGGGCCAGGGATGTGGTCCGGAGAGTGTTGAGAGCCGGGTACTTTTGGCCAACCTTGATTAGAGATGCCAAAGAAATGGTAAAGAAGTGTGATAATTGTCAGAGACATAGGCCGATCATACATGCACCAGTAGAAGAATTAAGGGTCATGCATTCCCCATGCCCATTTGACAAATGGGGGATAAATATAGTAGGAAAATTCCCAATGGCCCCAGGAGGAAAGATTTTCTTGATTGTTGTCGTAGATTAGTTTAGCAAGTGGGCGGAGGCTGAAGCCGTCCAGAAGATAGATGAATCATCTATCATCAAATTCCTGTGGAAGAACATCTGTTGCCGATTTGGAATACCCAGAATCCTAGTATCGGATAATGGAGCGCAATTCACAGGAGCCAGAGTACACAAGTGGTGTGAGGAGCTAGGTATCCAACAGCGCTGGGTGTCGGTGGCACATCCTCAAGCTAATGGACAGGTGGAAGTAACAAACAGGACCATCGTGAATGGGATTAAGGCCAAACTCAAGGGGGCCATAGGAAACTGGGTAGACGAGCTGGACTCCGTCCTCTTGGCTTATAGAACCGGTTCCAACAGTTACGGGGGAGACTCCCTTTGATTTAGTTTATGGTGCTTGGGCAGTAATGCCCACTGAAGTTGGGATGGAAACACACCAAATTCAGAATTATGAGGAGAAACAAAATGAGAAGTTGAAAAGAGAGAACCTGGATATAGTAGAAGAAGAAAGAGAAATTCTCAAGACTTAGAGCCAAAAAATACAAAAAGGATGATGAGAGCCGCCTATAATCAAAAGGTCAGAGGTCGAAGCCTAGAGAAAGGAGATCTGGTCCTTAGGAGAGCAGACGCACTAAAACCTACTGGAAAGCTGGAACCTAACTGGGAAGGCCCATATGTAATCTCTAAGGTACTGAGAGGAGGGGCATACGAGCTCCAAGACGAGAATGGCAATGAAATGCCTCGTCCTTGGAACATTGCTAACTTGAAGAAATACTACGTCTAGGGAGATCTAAGCATACCTATCTTACTTCTGTTTTCAATTAAAAGCCCGTGTATATCATGTAAAAACGGCGATATATTCCTAAGTTCAAAGAAGGGGATCTCTTAGAACGACAATCACTAGTTCTAGGAGATCTTGCAGCTTTTGAAATTAAGTTTTTGAAAAATTTATCACAAAGGATTAGATAAATATTTTTTGAAGGGAGAAGAGCATAAATCTCTGCTCTGTGGCCTCCCATATCTGAAATTAAGTTTTTGAAAAATTTATCTCAAAGGATTAGATAAATATTTTTTGAAGGGAGAAGAGCATAAATCTCTGCTCTGCGACCTCCCACATCTGAAATTAAGTTTTTGAAAAATTTATCTCAAAGGATTAGATAAATATTTTTTGAAGGGAGAAGAGCATAAATCTCTGCTCTGTGACCTCCCATATTTGAAATTAAGTTTTTGAAAATTTTATCTCAAAGGATTAGATAAATATTTTTTGAAGGGAGAAGAGCATGAATCTCTGCTCTGTGACCTCCTATATCTGAAATTAAATTTTTGAAAAATTCATCTCAAAGGATTAAATAAATATTTTTTTAAGTGCGAAGAGCATAAATCTTTGCTCTGTGATCTCCCATATTTAAGAGCGAATTCTTGACAAATCTATCTCAAAAGATTAGATAAATGTTTTTTTTTTTTAAGGGAGAAAAGCAATACCCCATTGCTCTAAAAACCCCTACTTTTAACAAAATTGCGAAAGAGAAGCAACCACGTAATTCACAAATATAGGAGAGCGAATAGAAAAAGCATACATGCCGCAAATATACAAATATGCAAACATGTCCAGAAATATTGTTGATGGAAAGTAGTCAAAAGAGCAAACACCAAGTTAATTGTTCAAAAAGAGCACACATGCTCTAAAAGGACACGCAGGTCCTAAAATAGTAATACTGTTTTCGGGAAATAAAGAGAGAAACGACTTGCCAAGGTCACATACCATCGCCCCCACTGGGCACAAAAGTCACAGGATCATCATCAGAAGAAAGAAGCACCCCTACATCAACCGGGGGAACAGAATCCCCATCACAAGAAAGGTCGTAAATCATAGGATCGGACGTGGGAAATGCTGGGTCCAAAGAACCTTCCTGCGATAGGTGCAAAAATGCTTTTCTCATCACATGGAGAAACCACGGAGAGTTCACGGGAGCATCTGGGTCACCCTTGAAGTAGGGAGAGGGAGTAACATCCTCCCGGGCACGAGACATGTCAAGTTTCTCGGTAAAGCCTTTCTCCTGAGCCAGCTTGACAGCCGACTTGAACCCGTGACGTAGGAAATGGCTGGCATGAGGAGCCATGTTCTCTAAGAAAAGGGAGCTATTTTGATAAGCCTCCAACAATCCCTCATGCATCTCCTTAAAAAAAGACTGTCCTAAAGTGGTAGTCAAGAGCTTTTGACGGCACAACTCAACCCCTTGGTGCAAACCTCGGGTATATTCGTTCTCAATCTGCGCCTCTACAACAACTAGTTTTTCCCCAAGCTTTTTCAACTGAGTATCCTTATCGGCACCATGCTTGCGGACAAGCTCCAGCTCCTGTGTAACCTCAGCCAACTCTTGACCTTTAACCTCAAGATCTCGACGAAGGGAATCAAGGGAAGAAAAATCTTCACTCTCTAAGAGAAAGACCTACAAGGTCAAGAACTAGAAAAAGAAAGTGGATGGGGTTAAAAACATGTAATCTAAGGAGGAAGCCGTATTAATCAAAGAAAGACAGTGTGTAGTCATACCTCAACCAATTTTTTATGTGCCATAGGCCGGAGATGGATAGAGGGCAAGCTGGAAAGACCCGAAAAATACGAGGAGACTTTAACCCCTTAAGAAAAGACAGATTATCCTGCTCTTCCGAGGCCACAAAGGAATCGACAGCAGGGAGTTCTGAAGAAACTTCCTCTTGAGCATCCGCTCGGGAGGCCTGATGCTTGGAATACCGGGTCCTTTTCAAGGCAGGTTTATAAGGAGCAGAGGATGAGGAAGCTCTTTTGCTTTTCTCATGAGGCTTGGCTGGGAGTCCCTCCTCTTTTTCCTCCTTGACAGTCACAGAAGCCGGAGCAGAAACAGTAGAAGGGGAAGAAGAGCGCTCCTCTTTGATAGTAGCCTTAGCAGAAGGACATGCACCTTTGGAATCACCAACTTGGGTCGCAGGGGTGATATCTTGAACATCATCATCCTCAAGAATGAGAGCATTCTTCCAATCCATACCTTAAACAAAACAACAGCCACCATGAAATTATATGGGATAAAGGAAATCTCACTAACAAAGAAAACGAGGGAATACCAGCCTCAGAATGCATAGAAGGTTTCTGGTTCGAAAACTCAAAGTGAAATAGAACATGATCTTCACGAAGAAGGCCAAAAATTCGGGGATAACCCAATTCAGAAGCAAACCGGTTTAAGCGAATCATAACACCCCGGTCCATAGGGAAAATCACCTCCTCAAGAGGGTGAGAGGGAACAGAGGGCTTTGGTGTCTTATATTGCCATCGCTCATAGTGGAAGGGCCATGTGTTAGAGCGAGGAGTCACAATGAAATAGTTGTCCTTCAAATGCCCATCAACACTGGGTGGCTTGCCTACGAAATACGCTAGGCCTTGACGCATAGAACTAAAGTAATAAAAGTCGTCTCTCCTTTTGAGATCGTGGCAAGAATAAAAGATTTAAGGAGTAGGATCCCATCGTTCGCCTTCATAATAAAGAAGAAGGTCAGTAGAAGACGGATGGAGGACAAAATGATTTGATTTAAAGGGATTCCGTAAAGATTGCATACTAGGAATATGAAGTGGTGCACCGGGAAATGGAGCCCAGCGTGCACCTGAGCAAACCAAAAGGCTAGAGAAGGGAAAGGCAAATGATTGGGACGTTCATCTGCCCCTGGAAGATCAATGAGAAAGTCAGGATGGGGACCCAAAATCTCCTTAACGCACTCAAATTCAACCAAATTCAAATCTGTCTGGCGAGAAATGTCATTCCAGCGAAACCTACCCCCCTCAGGGATAACCCTAATAGGGCGAGTAGAGAGAAGAGCAGAGCGAGGGTTTTGGACGGGAAGCCCCAAAACTGCCGAGGAAGGGTGGTTCGAAGAATGAGAATGGGAGAGGTTCCCAGAAGAACTGTCGGGGTGAGATTCGCCGGAAAAGTGGGAGGCTTTGGACATAACTCAAGCTGACGAACTTAAGGAACCAGTCGAAAGGAAGAGAAAATAATAAAATAAAAAATCTAGCATGCAGAGAATGGTAAACAGAGAAGAGAGGAATTGAGTCGTCGGGAGCAAGGAATGCGAAGAGGTGTCTGGTCAAAACCCTTGATTAGAGAAAACCCTCTTTACCTATTTCGGCAGAGCACGTCAAATGGTTAGGAATTGGGAAGAGTAGAAGAGAAGAAGAAATTACCCCTGGAAAAGAGGCGAGAAAGGTTGCTTTATCGGGAAAGGTGAAAGTAGACTGGAACCGACGCCCTCTCAAGGGGCACGCGTAAGGCCGAGATTCTAACAAAAGAAAAACCGCAGGAAATGAGCGGTTAAGATGGCGCAGCCTCAGCCCAATTCTAAGGGCGGGAAATTAAAAGCCTGAGGAACATTAAATAGGGGTAAAATAGGCAAGGCAACCCTATTTGAAGTAACGAAAAAGGAAAAAAGTAGAAGTATTCCGCGAAAACATTCTGAGGAATGTATTACTTGGAATAGGGGGGAGTAGTTGATATGGGCAAAATAGTCCATACCTCGGACCTAAGAAATGAGAACACCTAATGTCCAGCCCCAATGCATAAGTCCACAAACCTGTTGTATGTAACCTCTGGAGAGTTCAGTGGTCAGAGGAAAGAATGACACCGCGCGAGCACGGTGAACAATTGCTACGTCACCTCTGACTTGTGACCTCTAGGCAGAGGTAAGAGGCTGGTCATATTATCGACGCTTAAACGCTATATATTCATAGTGATCATCGATTCAGGACTCACTAGCAAGACTTTGAGGAATAAACATCGCTTTCCCTGAAGGTACATCACACTGGGAGCATGTGGCCGCCTAAGTCCTTTAGGGGGATCAGACAAGTACAAAGGCATCCACTAATCTAATGACATCTGTCCACTCTAGGAGTACTATCGTGGTATAGCTATGCTCCACCACTTCCGTGTACCACTCTTGGTGGTCCTAGAACTGCAGAATAACCTACTTACCCTCCCTTTATGAAGGGAAGGGTATAAATAGCACACTTAACCTTTCTTGGAGATCAATACACACATAATTAGATACTTTCCTTACATTATTTTTATTGTTACATCCGTGGTGTTCTGAAGTACTAACTTGAGCGTCGGATGGTCGACGCCGGAATCTTTCCTGCCCGACTTTGGTGCAGACTCACGGAGAAGAACGTCAATAGGCAGAGAGCAGTTGATAAAGCGACTCAGAGGAGAAAGTCAGGCCATCTTCCACCGCATTGCAGAAGGATACCACATGTATTTGTCTTTCTCCTCCATGATATAATGATGTTTAATACGACTTGATCATATTGAACTCATCACCAATTATGCAGATTTCTGCTCTAAAGTGGTTAGTATGCGGAATTTGTTGTATAACCAATCGATATCATATAGATACTCAGTGGGTAGTGTAAAAAACTGTATATTGGCTTATGATTTGGATTTTTCGAATATGTTTCTTGTCCGGAAAATTTCATCCTTATTCCTTGTATTGGTTGATGTTCATAGAGCACCCACCACCCGGATTTACTACGGCCCAGGTGTTGATATGAATAGGCATGTACTCCCCTTGTGTCAGCCATCACCTAATGATGGATCGGCACAGTCATCACATAACGTTAACATAGATATTTCCGACGGTGTTTCCGTCCATAGCAAGCTTGTTTCCCCATTATTAGACCACCACACCCCATGTCCCGACTTGTCCAATTCTAGGATGAAACAAACCAAAATCCCATTCAGGACTGTTAAGCAAAGAAACCTTGAATGCCATGACCAAGAGTTCAGTAGATTAGGAAGATTGCCTAACTATGATATATGCCCTGCAGTAGATATTAAACCGCTATTATCAGAAAATTGGAAATATATTATGGATGGTGGGATTGGGACTGTTTTTTAGGGGGGGGGGGAGGGGGCAGCTGGTTTTAGGGCAAGCCTCATTAAGTATGCAACAATCATGGGCTTTAGGTACAAGTTTCTAAAGAACAGCCCCGAATATATCCATGTAGTCTGCAGTGAAAGAGTCAATAGCGAATGTGGCTCGTACATCAAGGCCAAATGCGATAAATTGTCATCATTCTTTGAAATATATAAAGGACACTTTGCGCACAAATGTCTTGGTCGTTCACTTTTTCCCAATAAAAAACGATTTGGCCCTAAGATCATTGGACAATTAGTTGACAAGCTTATTGTTATTACCTGATTAAATCCTTATGTGGCTGGGATCAGGATAACAAATAAGTATAATAATACTTGAATAATCGTGCAGATAATGTAAATAACACAGAAATTTGCCTAGGTCTTGTATTGCAAGAGCTAGGATTTAAGTGTAGTCTTTGTATTAAACAAATTCGTGGATCCCTACAATGATGACTCTAAGGTCATATTTATAGATGATCATAAATAAGGTACGTGCACCTATCATGCTGAATTGGTCAACTAGACCGTTACAAATGTTATTTCAGGAAGTATTCTCTCCATCAATGGAAGTTTTCCTTGTATGAAAATTAAATGATTCTAATTATGTCATGAATTATGCATAATGACTATAATTCCTCTTGTAAGAGTTGACCATGAGCTTGCTCGTGCCCGTAGGTGCTCAGCTTGCTCGTGCTTGTAGGTGCTCGACTTGCTCATGCTTGTAGGTGCTCGACCTGCTTGTGCACATAGGTACTCGACCTGCTCGTGCCTGTTGGTGCTCGACTTGCTCGTGCACATAGGTGCTTGGCTTGCTCGTGTTCAAGCTAAAAGTTATTCTGTATTGGGCTTGAGCCTCGTCCTATCATTTACGGGCTTGGGCCCATTATAATAATCATACCACAACAATTGCCCCCTACTTTTGATATGCTCAACTCTTCGATATGTAGCATATTAAAATTAAGTCGAGTTAGGAATTGATAAGAGTCCTTCCTCGAGAATATTCAGATGTGGTTGATATGGCTCCACATGCCTCTGAATTTGCCTTGTCGAAAAATTAAAAATAACTTTTAATTTCTCTGAGACAGGGATGGCTTCATTGCTACTACGTAGACTATGAAATCCCGTCTCGAAAAAAATTAAAAAATTCAATAACACTTTGAGGCTCTCCTTCATTATTTTTAATCTTATGCCCAAACTCCCGAGACGAACCGGTAAGATTAAATTTGAAGATAGGAGTCCTCGAGCCAAATATAGAATTAAAATGATACACTGAAGTAGTTGATATTGCTCCACATGTCTCTGAATTTTAACTTGTCTTGACGAAAAATTAAAAATAATTTTAATTTTTCTGAGATAGAGACGACTTCACTGTACTACGTAGACTATGAAATTTTATCTCAGAAAAAATTAAAAAATCCAGTCACTTCTGATGCTTGCCTTCGTGAAATAAAATTCAGAATATTCTACTCTTGAGATGGATCAATGAAATTAAATATGAGGCAGGAGTCCATAAATTAAATGCTACCCATGACCCATGGAAAGTTGACCCAACTCTATCCAATATCTCAGTTGATTTCCTTATTCATATATATCCTTTTTTTTTCTTGGTTAATGATAGTGGCCCACTAATTAACCATAGCAATTTCCTTTTTCCTTATTCATATGGTTGCCGCAATATTTGACTTCCAAATTGGGAATAGATCCCTTAATGCAGACATAAATCTGCCCTGGACACATAAAAAATCTGTTATCCACACGTGTATATATATATATATGTTTTCTTCAAGATACTCGACGGCAACGCTTGACGACAATTGATCACTGCTTCGTCGCGCAAGATAGGAAGGGATTTTCTTCGATCTTCATCACGATACCCTTTAAGTTTTACAGGAGTGCAACCTTTGTCCCTGGGCCTGGCTCACGAGCTAACGCCCTTGTTCTTCGCCGAAGTCGACGGTAATTTTTTTTTCTTCTAATGAGATGATGATCAGCCAATCTCCAAAATATTAGCTTTTTTTCTTTTAACGAGATCACCAGCCAATCTCCAAAATCTTAGCGCCGCAAATTTTTAACTGATTGGAATCATTGATACGCCGACTTCCCATTTCTCAAAGCACTGAATATATTCCCTTTTTATACACCGATAAAAGGGGCCATCTCCTGATTCCACCTACTAAAATTACATTAGTACGCGCCTCCCAACTTTCCATAAATCCCCTTTTTCCACCAAAAAATCTTCCACCTATATGTAGATATATATATCATCCCCAAATCGCGACAAAAAGTTCTGAGCAATTTTAAAATTTTCTGCCAACCATTTTTCTTCTGATATACCGAAAAAATTGATTTTTCTTTCGTAAAAATCAGACGTCTTCTGTAAAAAGGGCTAATTGAAACTTTCCATACCACCAGCTGATTTTCTTCCATATGTATACATATATAACTCTATTCACAGCGAGAGTTTGAAAGTACAGATAGGAATCTTGTATTTTGAAGCTCAGCGTGTAAAGGGTCTATGTTGGACCTTCGTCGATTGCTTCCGTCGAACATGGCAGCACGGTGGAGGTTGATTTCTCCTTCGTTCCACTCGCTGTTACGTTGAAAGAAACCTTCGTAATTCAGAGATAACACTTTCTAGCAACGAATCCTAGTCGAAGGTGGCCTCTCGATTGTGTTATAGTAGTAGACAAAACTGCTTCTCACGTCGTTACGGTTATTGCCGACTGTTTTCCTTGCTTCCCGGCTTTTTACAAATAAGTAAACATATTTGTATCTATTCACTCATGTATGTATATTCCTCTCAATCTTACTGTCTTCATCTGCATCCCACGCGTTTTCATACATGCATGATCCGCTAGTTTGGGCGTCAGTTTTGGGGTGCACAGTCGTGCTCGTTTTGAGCTTTCCGTAGAACTCATGGCGGCATAGAGTATGAGTTTCCCCCTATTGATATTTTACAGAGTAAGGCAGATCTGTTTCAACCGAGCGAAGTCAATCGGCTGAACAGGAATCATCTCAAGTGCTAAAGTGGGTAACATCAGCCTTCATTGCTATTGATCGTCTGCCTCCAGTTCGCGCAAAGGACAAATGTCTATGCTTTTGAGCTTTGCCTATAGTTTTTGTGGACCACATCTCAAACGTAGGGATGCGATTGTTCTCTTCTCCATTCGCGACATGTCGTCCGTGGTGGATTGTGGTTACGCCCCTTCCGCCACCTGCGACATCAACTGAGGTAACGACGATAACACTTATGTGTTGATCGAGAGCAGAACGCGCGGGGGACATCCACTTTCTCTTTTTTATTTTTGATTAGCAGCAGCATGACAACATCCAATAAGTGGAAGTGTGATAAACTGTGCTGATGGCACCATCTCTTTCACGGCCTTATCATGCAATAATCTGTGTGGTGCCGATGTGAGAACAATGTTGTTATTGGAGAGATAAAGGACGTAAATTTTTCTGGGTTACAAGGGACCGCCCAACTTTGATAGATAAAGACAAGGAAGATATCTAGAAGTGGGGGTTCCTAATCAAATTGACATGATTGCATGAAACTCATGCAACCTTGCTGGACAAGATGTCATTAGAGATAATGAGAGCGTCATTCAGCCATTGGCATTGACTGTGGTAACATATGGCGGCCAGATTAAGAATGAAAATGGACATCCGTTGAATAAAGAGCGGGAATCCTTCACAAATTTTGACCATGAAGTTGTATTTTATCTTCTCTCTCTTGCCGGCAAGGTATGATTTTGTTTGATGTAAATATTGCCTCTGCAACTTGAATAAATTTGTCTTATGCAGGCTCTCGTTCTTGGACAGCACCCTTTTCTCAAGAAGCCTTCATACAATAATTGAGTATGTTTTAATTCTCATCCTCGATTCCCAATCTTAAACGTTACATCCCGCAGAATTCCTAAACGAAGGTACCGAATCTTCACATAACATGAGTCATTCTCATTTGAGACTACTCCGTGATATGGATGATAACTTTGATAAAATAGTGTTGGTGTCAATGAAATGACTTCCTACTGACATGTCCAATCATTGTGAAAATACTTTATTGATGAGAATGTTGTTCCTATCCCGAGTTCTTCATTTCAAGCATACTTTTGATTATGCACCTTATCATCTGGTGCCTCGCGCTCCAAGATCCTTTATGAGAGTAGCTATGACTTGTTAACATTCTGCTTGATTTGAAAGTATCGTGACTCAGAATTAGTTTAATTCATGGCGTGGAAGATAGGATACCGCCCAATGATGTTCACTACTACGTATCTATTGTTCGGTTCCTCGCTCCCCAGAGTCTTTTCTGAGAATTGAAATGACTCGCTGGCACTCTAATAACTTTGAAAGTATTGTGACTCGAAATGAGATTAATTCTTGGTGTGGAAGATATAATACACCCCGTAATGTACACTATTACGTATCCTATTCATGTTAAAGGACGGGTCAAACCCTAATAGGAATGATAATGGTGACATATGATATGATGGAAGTAGGTCTCCTTTCTTCTCTTCCTTCGGCCGTCACGTACGTGTTTTAATATTGGGAAATTGCCCCCAAACAACTGATGCCTAACTCCTGGTTTCACCTTATGAGCATTCTGATCATCTTTGGGGAAATTCTGATTGTATCGACCAAGCCATCTGAAATGGACAATTTTTTACATTCGTTGTGATTGGACTTTATGAACTTGAGATTGTTATCTGAGAAATCCATGAGGATACCACCTTGCTAGCTACTCAGATGTTAACTCTTTAGACCGCAATTATGGCTATTCAAGCTCCAATGGAGATGGACCTTTGACACATTTCCCTCGAAGTGAAGAAAAAACGCTGGGACAGATGTTGCACGAGTGCAAATGAAAAAACCAAGAGAGAATGACGAGTTGCAAGGTAAAATTTATACTGCTATGCAAAAAATTTCCTATGTGTCGATCAGACTCTTAAACAACTGCTCGATAAGGCTCAAAACAATGATGAGGTCCCATTAAGGATCATGTGCTCTATGACCAATGCTCGTTCTACCTTGCTTTTACGGATGCAATTTGAGTCGCTTTGCAAGCTGGTAACGTATGGACTTTTTATGCCCCCACTCATATTGTGATCAATTAATATCATCCAAAAAAATTTGATCACGTGATATGAGCTTGGAGATGAATATGTTTTAAACAGTGGACGTCCAAATTTTCGATAAGACTATCTTGTCCTTGTACAATATTTGGACTTTGCAGTTATGCTCTCATAAACTTGTGCTAGAGAGATAATTAGCTCGCCTAGACATAAAATTTTGCCAACTCTGTTTGCAAGATAATTAGCTCGCCTTTGAGTTGGTCTTGCCCATGTTGAGAGATGATTAGCTCGTCAAGGGACTTTGTTTTTAATGGATTATTCTCGTCAGTTATATTTGTCGAGCTAAATCCGCCGCGCCCCACGCTAAACTTAATTTGCAAGATAATTAGCTCGCCTTTAGTTTAGATCGGGCGACTTTGGCTCCAAACATAGTCATGCTCGCTAACTTCAAATAAAGTAAGCGCGAGAATACTTGAAACTCGCTAACTTCAAATGACGCTTGCGCGAGGTGCTTGGAGCTCGCTAACTTTCGCCGAAGCTTGTGTGAGGTATTTGGAGCTTGCTAACTTTCACTGAAGCTTGTGCGAGGTGTTGTTCACAATAATTTTATAAAGACAAGAGTTATTTTATTCATATATAACAATATATGTACATGCCCCCAAGACTTTACAAAATGGTCGTACATCTTATTAAGAATGAAATCCTCTACTCTAATCTTGGAGTTGAAGTACTTCTTCTTGCTATCCGATTAGAGCTTATGCACATGCTCGCAGCTCAAATTGGAGGTTCCACTCTGATGTGGGATAAGTGTTTGTCCCACTGTTCATAGCCAAAAGAGAAAGAAAGTAGTCTTCAATCTCATATCCAACTCTGAGTAGTGCCAGAACTGGATTGTTAACTAGAAAGTTAAGGAAAATGTTTCAAGGCATAGAAGTTATTTAAATAACAACAGCAGAAGGTTAAACTCTCATTTCTGGGAGAGTTGGTAAAACCAGAAGTCAGAACTGGACGAATGTTCTAATTCGTATGCAAATTAGTATTTACTCGACGGAACTTGGATAACAAGTATTTGAGTATCAATAATGCTGAAATGGAGATTCTCCTATATTAGTGCGTAGTGAGCACTACCATGAAAAGGACAAATAAGGAATCATTCTTGTACCAATGAATTGTTATTGGTGACACTTGACATAAATGATAACAAACCACCATATGGTCCCCTCAAGTGGTCCCCTGTGACAGATGGGATTTGAGGATAAGAGATTACAATTATACCCTACGATGGGTTTGGACCACTTGAGAATGAACAAGAAAGACCCCTATTTATAGGGTGGAGGGGTGAAGACCTTCCTTTCTTGCGCTGACACGTGGCATGCTATGGTTGGCTGATGCCGATTTGATTGGCAAGATTAAGTAATCAACCAAATTTAACTTGATTGATTTCCGCAGTCTTCATAAATAGGGCAAATCAGCCATTTATTGTCATTTGCGAGTGCCGGGAGACTCGTAATTTAATAACGACTTGTATCGTGTACAATAAATATCATTTACTATTTAATTAGAGAATTAATTTGATAAATCCTCAAAATTAAAATAGTAATATATATTTGATATTTATTTAATTTATACACGTGTCATTATTTAATTGAGGTAACAAAATTTATTTGCTTACAAATGCCCCCTCGTGCTTTGTTCACGGTCATTTATGGACTTGGAGTGAATGAAGCACGAAATTTGAATCCTCGCTTGTACTTAGACTTTTGGAGTAGTGAGTATTTGTGGGTTGACCCAATTGATTTTCTTAGGCTTTTGATCCAAAGAATTATTTAGAGAACTTTTGATCTGGACTTCAATATATTTGACCCATTTCTTTTTCTCTTGGTCCCCATTGTTGAAGCACGATCCTTAATTTAATGTTTGTCCCAATATACTTAAGTCCAAATTCTCCTTGTTGACTTTGATTCTTGACCCACAAGGAATTTATGCATCAATCAGTAAATTGGCACGATTACTGCATTAGGAGATTTTAGAAAATCAATCAATACTCAAGAGACTGCATAGGAAATCAATCTAAATTTTATAGATTTGATTGTTCCTTTACTCTTCGAATTTGACTTTATAAAAAGATCTCTTTCTCTTCTCTTTTCTTTTATTTTCACCGGGACCAGAATCCAGGACTATTGAAAGAGGAGTAATTACACAGAATTCCTCAGAGGTAATTTCTTTCCATCATTATTTGTTCATCTTTTTTTTTTTTCTTTCCTTTTCGACAGAGATAATAGAAATGGTTTCTCGTGAGTGCTGTGAAACAAAGAGGGTTTTCTGGGCATTTTCCAGGTACAGCCAGCGGCCCGATTCAGCGACGAGCAACAATCGGCCGCAAGCAGGGTTCACGATTTAGACGAACAGAGCAGGGTGGCTCCGGCGTGATGCATCCAAAATTTCGGCCGACAGAGTAGCGCGACAGTACTGATTAATGGCATGATTCCAGCATCGTCTTCATCAGCGGGCGGCATGATTTCCGGGGAATTTGGACGTGATTCGAGGAGTAATTTGCAGGGCATGGTTATAGTGAGCGGTTCCAGAACCAACAGCGAGCAGCGAAGATGATCTCTGGGCGGACTTGGGCACGACGAACCAGCGAACGGCGTGATTTTTCCGGCAGCGCACAGAACAGGGCGCGATTTCCGGCAGCGCACAGAACAG
>JAPKLY010000206.1:793923-809698 GCA_026898435.1 Prunella vulgaris
GGAGTAGTCCAAACAGTTTAGGCTCGTACCGAGGAGCATTGACTTGGGCATATGATAGACAGTTTATACTCGTATCAGGGAGTAGTCCAAATAGTTTAAGCTCGTGTCGAGGAGCATTGACTTAGGCATATGATGGACAGTTTATACTCTTATCAAGGAGTAGTCCAAACAGTTTAGGCTCGTGTTGAGGAGCATTGACTTGGGCATTTTTAGATGGCATCTTCAAGTACTATCTTTCCTTGTTGAGCCAACTGCATGATCTTTTCTTTGAAGATGAAGCATTCTTCAATTGGATGGCCAACCAACCGATGGTACTTGCAATACTTTGGATCATCGGTTCGTCCAGCTTCTTCTGGCCATTTCATTCGAGGCAACTCGATGAGCTCTGCATTGATCAAGTTATCAAATATCCTGGAGACGTCAGAGTCTAAGAAGGGATATTATTTTTGTCGCATTTCTTATAGAGTTAATCCACTTTGCCCCCTGTCGCGAGGTAGGTCTGTTATGTACTCTTTAATTGAAGGCTTGACATAAGACTTGTCGCGATGCTTTTGAAGTGGTGGTCCTTCAACTCCTCTTGCAACCATGCTTAGCTCCATGTCGTGAGCTCTTGTTGCTAATTCTTCAAAGGTCTTCGGTTAGATTCCTTGAAGAATGTAGCGGAGGCTCCACTGCATGCCCTGGATGCACATCTCGATAGAAGACATTTCAGAGAGTCTATCTTTTCAGTTCAAGCTAAGATTCCTCCATCGATCGATGTAGTCGATGACAGGCTCTTCCTTTCGTTGGTGCGTGCTCTTTAGCTCAATCTTGCTAATTGTCCTCCTAGTGCTGTAGAAGCGGTTGAGGAATTCACATTCCATCTGGTTCCAACTGTCAATGGAGTTAGCCTCCAAGTCGGTGTACCAGTCGAATGCATTGCCTTTGAGGGAGCAAGCGAACTGCTTGATCAGATGATCGCCATATGTCCCGGCATTGTTGCAGGTCTCGATGAAGTGAGCGATGTGCTATTTTGGGTTGCCTTTGCCATCGAACTGCTGGAACTTTGGAGGTTGATAGCCGATTGGCATCCTCAAGTTGTTCATTCCTATCAGTGTAAGGCTTGGCGTAGCTGTGGCTTGACTTGGAGTCATCTTCAAACTTCTCCTTGACTGTCTCCAAGATGAGCTCTTTGAGTTGGTGTATTTGTATCCCGCCATCAGCTGATATCGGCAGCTCCCTAGCACTTGGCTCGGTCTCAACTGCTTGGCATTTGCTCGAAGTCTCAACTTCATCACACTCTTCAACTTTCTTTTCACGAGCATTACTTGACTCGACGCTGTCCACCTTACTAATCAGCTTAGCAATTGTAGAGTCTCGTTCTTTGACATGACTGGCAAGGTCTTCAACAACTTTGAGCAGACTTGAGAGTCTTTCTTCAATAGTTGAAGTGTCCACCATCATCACTGAAGCTGCTTCTGAAGTTGATGAGGAGTCTGACTGGGAGCGAGGAGTTGAGCTTGCTGAATCAACTTCATCATCCTTAGCAGCACGAGGTGATTTGTTCCCAACTGAAGAGTTGGTCTGTGAAGAGACTTCTTCAAACTGCAACCTCTTTGATATGCTTCGCGTGACCACACTGGCTTCAGCAGTCTTGGATGAAGCAACTTTGACAACCATCTTGCGTCCTGAAGACATGTTGAAGATGGTGGATGTAGACTTGAAGCTTTGAAGTCTTGAAGAGGAGAGATGAGAGGTAGAGTGATGTCCCACCGGGCGTGCCAAATTTGTGATAATAATTCTTGTGTAATAAAAGTATTTTTAACACTTGAAATTGATATACAATGATTTCTTCAATTTTGGGTTCTCTCTCTAGCTATGATCCTCTGATTCTCCTTCAACTTTGACTTGGCTCTGATCTGACTTGAGTTTGACTTGACTTGATTTTGACTTTGACTTGAGACATTTGATCCAAGGACGAGTCGTCTTGTTTTGGATCGAGTGAGGTCTTTGGAAGATATTTGATGAAGAACGCTTCAGATTTGGTGAAGAACGATCTTCAAATCTTCAAGTCTTCATTTGGCTGGAAACACTTGATCGGAGGGATTTGACCCCTTGCTCTTGGATTGAAGTGCGTTTGTGGATGAACTTGATGAAGAACGCTTGAAGGCGGCAATGAACGCTTGTTGTCTTCAAGTTGATCTTCGGCTGGAAACGTCTGATCAGAGGGATGGAGCTCCTTGATTCTGATCGAGGGATGTTTCTGACTGGATTTGACGAAGAACAGTTGAAGTCGGCAAAGAACGCTTGATGATCTTCAAGGTGTTCTTCTAGAAAAATGTCTGATCGGAGGGATTTGACCTCTTGTTTTGGATTAAATGATGTTTCTGGAGGATTTTAACGAAGAACACCTTGAATATTCGAAGAACTTCTTCAGATTTGGTGAAGAACACTTGAATCTTCGAAGAGCTGGATCAATGGATCTTCTTAGCTCGCAGTTTTGCTCGTCGTGAGGATTGCTGCTACTCGTTCGTCTTCGATGGGTTTAGACCACTTGAGAATGAACAACAAAGACCCCTATTTATAGGGTGGAGAGGTGAAGACCATCCTTTTTTGCACTGACACGTGGCATGCTATGGTTGGCTGATGCCGATTTGATTGGCAAGATTAAGTAATCAACCAAATTTAGCTTGATTGATTTCCGCAGTCTTCATAAATAGGGTAAATCAGCCATTTATTGTCATTTACGAGTGCCGGGAGACTCGTAATTTAATAACAACTTGCATCGTGTACAATAAATATCATTTACTATTTAATTAGAGAATTAATTTGATAAATCCTCAAAATTAAAATAATAATATATATTTGATATTTATTTAATTTATACACGTGTCAATATTTAATTGGGGTAGCAAAATTTATTTGTTTACAAGCTCGTCTTTAGTTTAGATCGGGCGACTTTGGCTCCAAACATAGTCATGCTCGCTAACTTCAAATAAAGTAAGCGCGAGAATACTTGAAACTCGCTAACTTCAAATGACGCTTGCGCGAGGTGCTTGGAGCCTGCTAACTTCCACCGAAGCTTGTGTGAGGTATTTGGAGCTTGCTAACTTTCACTGAAGCTTGCGCGAGGTGTTGTTCACAATAATTTTGTAAATACAAGAGTTATTTTATTCATATATAAAAATATATGTACATGCCCCCCAAGACTTTACAAAATGGTCGTACATCTTATTAAGAATGAAATCCTCTACTCTGATCTTAGAGTTTAAGTACTTCTTCTTGCTATCCGATTAGAGCTTATGCACATGCTCCCAGCTCAAATTGGAGGTTCCACTCTAATGTGGGATAAGTGTCTGTCCCACTGTTCATAGCCAAAAGAGAAAGGAAGTAGTCTTCAATCTCATATCCAACTCTGAGTAGAGCCAGAACTGGATTGTTAACTAGAAAGTTAAGGAAAATGTCTCAGGGCATAGAAGCTATTTAAATAACAACAGCAGAAGGTTAAACTCTCATCTCTGGGAGAGTTGGTAAAACCAGAAGTCAGAACTGACGAATGTTCTAATTCGTATGCAAATTAGTATTTACTCGACGAAACTTGGATAAGAAGTATTTGAGTATCAATAATGCTGAAATGGAGATTCTCCTATATTAGTGCGTAGTGAGCACTACCATGAAAAAGGACAAATAAGGAATCATTCTTGTACCAATGAATTATTATTGGTGACACTTGACATAAATGATAACAAACCACCATATGGTCCCCTCAAGTGGTCCCCTGTGACAGATGGGATTTGAGGATAAGAGATTACAATTATACCCTTCAAAGAAAAAGAGGATATACAAAGATCATTCTTATTCATGAGGGGACACAATACATTTTCGATACACAATCTTTTTACATTATTCACATATATCAATGGTAGCTGACTTGAGCGTCGGAGGATCAACATCGGGGTCCCTCCCGGCTTGATTTCTTACAGATTCTCACCGGAAAACCTCCAGAGCAGACTGTCGGAGCTGGAAAGCTGTTCCAGAGAAGCTCCTGCCATCATCTCTGGGTAAAGAAGGATTATATTTAGCTAAACACAGGTAAAACTTGATTCATCCCTGCTTATTAAATTCTTGTTGATGCAAGTGACATTTCTGTACACATCACACTCCAAAAGAAATAACATCTTCATCCTCCAAGTTAGCAACTTCAGTTTGTTGGCGATGTAGAAGTCAGCTTCCTCGTCCTCTTTTCAAAGGACCTTGATTAGTATTGTCTTGCCTTGGTGCTGGCCGTTTACCAAATTTTTTCAACCTTCCTTCCTCAAACAACTTCCACAGTTGTCCAAGAAGATCACAACACCTGCTTGTATTATGACCAGAGCTATTGTAATAGGCACAAAATTATTTGTCATCGGGCTGGCATGACACATTCCGTAGTGGGCGAGGTGGTTCAAGCATATCCTTGTCTTTAATAACATTAAAAATATATGCTGGAGTTTGATTAAGTTTTTCAATGATACCTACCTCATCTCCTGTGTTAAATCTTTTGAAGGTTTCTGGAGTTTTGGATTCTAGTCCTCCATTTCTCTTTTTGAATGAAGACGGATTCTCTTGTTTTTCATCCACCTTTACCACCCCCAATCTCTGGGTCAATAATTTTTTACGGTTAATGAGCTCACCTACTCGTCTCCTACATTCCACATATGTAGTGGGAAGGTCTTTGGTAAGACTGCGGAACATTGGGGAATCTCCCCTAAATCCTCCAAATAGAGAATGAAGCGCAAGCTCGTCGCTCATAGGCTCACCACCGAGGATACAAACTTCTCCCCAAGCTCGGAGAAACTATGGATGGAATGAGGAGGAAGATTTACGTACAATTTATGGGCTAGTTCACCTAGAGTGAGAGGGAATTGACGACATTTTGTTGCATCTGTCGCACCTCGACCAGTCATATAAATCCTATACTTGGAGAGATGAGTCTCCGGATTTGTCTTTCCCTCATAGAGAGGAACTTGGAGAGGACTTATCTTCGATTGGACCGGAGCATCTTCCAGCTCGATGGCCAAAGGCTCATTTTCCGAGCTTAATCGCTTATGAAGATCTACTTTTGATTTCACCTTGTCCTCTACCTCGGCTAACCTTTTTTGTAAATCCTGCAAAAGGGATTGTTGGCTATCTTGAATAGCCACTGCTGGTCTTATCACCTCAACAACTGGTTTACCAAAATCATAATGAGAAAAACCCCCTGGGCCCAACCGATCATGGGCTGAAATTCGGGGTTGGTCGCGTCTAAGTAAAGCACTCTGCGCAAAGCTCATTTGTTGACTGACTGAATTTCCAGGTTCAGCGCTTCTTGAATACGAGATTTGCATTGGAGTGTAGTTAGAGGACCTTGTCAATGATTCTGGAATGGACGAATCTTGTGGTATTTCTCGGTTGGCAGGCCATGATGAGGATCTCGTGGAGAGATCCGAACTAAGTCGGTTGAAAATCGATCGAGATTCGAATTTCGTTGCCTGCTCATCCACTCTTCTCATTTTATTTTGGAAAAAATTATACTTTTTCTTTGGAGCAGAGGATGAACTCCGTGCTGCTCTCACCTCTTTGGTTTTTTGCTGGAGTTCCCGAACAAGTGTATCCATTTACTCGGGAGACTCAAAGTCTTGCATACGGATAGGCATCAATTCCCTTGTTCGATGCTCGGGGTTGGTCTGAGCACGCTCAGCCATGGGGGCTTGGTCCAAGGTGTGTGCATTTCTATCAGACTTATTTTCTTTTGAACGAAACATTGAATATCCATCATAAGTATTATAGAGAGTATCATGGGGAGTATTAGCAGCCTTTGATTATGTCATTTTAATGATGAGTTGGAGAAGATCTTCGAAACTAAAACCTTGAAGATAGTCTTCAAAACTTTCTTAGAGACTTAAGGATTTGAAGATGAACTTCAAAATCCAAGTCTAAGTCCTTAAGATTTGTAGATGTATGTATTCGATTTGGCCGGTACCCTCCTTCTAGCGCCAATTATTATTACCTGATTAAATCCTTATGTGGCTGGGATCAAGATAACAAATAAGTATAATAATATTTGAATAATCGTGCAGAAATGTAAATAACACAGAAATTTGCCTAGGTCTTGTATTGCAAGAGTTAGGACTTAAGTGTAGTCTTTGTATTAAACAAATTCATGGATCCCTACAATGATGACTCTAAGGTCATATTTATAGATGATCATAAATAAGGTACGTGCACCTATCATGCTAAATTGGTCAACTAGACCGTTACAAATGCTATTTCAGGAAGTACTCTTTCCATCAATGGAAGCTTCCCTTGTATGAAAATTAAATGATTCTAATTATGCCATAAATTATGCATAATGACTATAATTCCTCTTGTAAGAGTTGACCATGAGCTTGCTCGTGCCCGTAGGTGCTCAGCTTGCTCGTGCTTGTAGGTGCTTGACTTACTCGTGCTTGTAGATGCTCGACCTGCTCGTGCACATAAGTGCTCGACCTGCTCGTGCACATAGGTACTCGACTTGCTCGTGCCTGTTGGTGCTCAACTTGCTCATGCACATAGGTGCTTGGCTTGCTCGTGTTCGAGCTCCAAGTTATTTTGTGTAATACCCCGAACCAAATTAGATTTTGTTTTCTATTTATATTACATTTCATGTTATTATATTTATATATTTTTGCTTGATTGACCTTTTACTCCTTTGAGGGCACTAAGTTTTAAAATGAGTGATTTCTACTTGACGGTTGGTTCAAAACCGGAACCGGAAGCACTCCTAGCACCGTAACTATGAATCAAATATTAATAAATCATTTGAACGAATGAAATAAGTTTCTAAAAGGGATTTTAAGACCCTTTGGGTGTAAAAGATTTATAAAAAATAAAACCCTGGACGTTTGTCGCCAAATGTCGAACCGAAAACTCTAAAATTTGAAAAACTTCGATCCGACGAGTAATTGTGGATCTTTATTAGAACTTAAGTAATAAAATGGGTTAAACATAAGTTTTAATTAACAAATACAAGATATAAAATTTTAGGCTTACAAAACGAGCAAAATATTAATTTTCGGAGCCCAAAATGCGACCGAATAATATCCGTTTTCAACACCGAAAACCATATCGCGTCCCAAAATACAGTTAGAACTCAAATTCCCCTCCTAAATTCCCTTATTGGCCGAAATTATCAGCTAGAAATGAAGAAATGTGGAGTCAAAATGCCCATACCCCTAAATCAAGGGGCCATACCTTCTTTCCTATTCCCTTACCTAACCTTGACTTCTCTTACCTCCAAATGAGTGATTTTGAATGGTCATATGCTCCCATTTCCTATATATGAATTATCTTAGTTCATTCTCTTCCTTGATCAAAGAAATCCAAAGAAAAGAAAATCCAAAAACTCCCTTCTCACTCCCTCACTCAACTTTTGGTCACCATACTTACAAAGGGTAGAGAGATTTTCTTCTCCCATCTCCAACAACAAGAGAGCTTCCTTCCACAAGTATCAAGAAATCCATGGAGTTAGGTTGAAGGTTGGAGTCATTTCCTTGCAAAGAGGAAGCCAACATCTCTCCCTCTCTCTTCTAAGTTCATGTTTTTCCTCTCCACTTCTCCTAACTTACTCCATTGCTTTGTTTTAGCTCAAAACCAAAGTATTCCTCCAAGTGGTGCTCCATTCCTACAAGCTTAAGGGTCAAGGGACAATAAAGCTTCTTTTGTTAACAAGAAAAAGGCTCCAAAGGTTGTAAAACCCCAACTCAAAACATTTGGTTTTCTTGCATGTATATGTGAGCTATGTGTGTTTATTGTTCCATATTTTTAGAGACCATGAAACCCTAGGACTTTATACTTTCCAATGTTCAAATGCATGATGAATGAAGTCTAGAATGATGTTTTTGAAGGAGTTAAAATGTTGGTTGCATGGTAGTTATGAAATTGAAAATGTAAGTGAAAGCATGCACACAAATCACACACTTTAAGCACTGACCTCGAATTTCGTACAGAATTCGGACCTCATGTGCTATAAATTTTTGGATGATATTTATATGGTTGGAAACTACATCAAGTTATCTTTCATTTGAATCTAGTTTGAACATTTTTGGAGTTTTCATTAATAAGTTATGAATTTTCTAAGAAAGTGTGACAAAATACCCCTTATTTCTAAAGTATGGATTTTCTGGGAGTAATATGTTCATGAAAGAATTCTTTTAAAAATTTTATAAATTACTAAATGAAGTTAAGTATCTTCATGATTTATTTCACGATTTTTGGAGATGTGTAAATATTTTTACCAAAATTATTTCGAAAGTTGCTCAATACTGGAAAATTCTGGAACAATCTGCCATGTTTTGGAAACTAGCCTAGAACTCATATTTTCCTAAACCAAATGATATGAAATAAATTTTATATATAATTTACACTTGATGGGTTAGTCACAGTAAAAATTTCATGATTTTTGAATGAGTTCTGATATTTTTAGAAAATTCTCCAAGTTGGTATAAGTGTGGGTCAACATGCAAACTGCAGTACTTGAATATTGTTGATTATGTGTTATTTCCTTGTTAGAAGGAAAACAAATATTTTCCCATGAGGAAGCTAGTCTAAAGCCTTGGTGAATTCTATGTGAAAGCATGAGTTATGTGAATGGAATGATATTTAGTGTTGATTTTAGATTAAGGACCATATGTTTCTTATTTGCCTTGAGAAGGAAAATACGAAGAACCTTATAAGATCCTAACAAAGTTGAGTATGCTAAATGCACCTAGATAAGAACCTCAAGCTACTAATTACCGTAAAACATTTTATTAACTTCTTAAGTGAATAAAAATGCTAAGTAAAGTGTATGTCCTTATCGGACTAATTGTATAAATCTTAACAAGAATTCTTAAACATTAATAACTGAAATACAACGAATGGTGCTAGGTCTAAGTGTGCGAACGGTGACGAGAATCTCTGGTGAAAGGAACGGTGATTGTTTTGCAAAAAGGAAAGCGTTTAAGGTGGGTGGCATTTACTGTATTGCCTTGAATATTATATGGACTATTGGTGTATTTGAATGAAAATGTTTTTGACCTTTGGGTCCGATTACAAGGTTATTACCCAAATGCCTACGGGTAAAGTATCTCAAATGATATGTAGTGGTCTGGCTTGTGTAGCTAGGCGCCGCGGTGGACAGAGCCTCAGGGCTATATCTCAAATGATATGTAGTGGTCTGGCTTGTGTAGCTAGGCGCCACGGTGGACAGAGCCTGAGGGCTATATGATTAAAAGTATCTCAAATGATATGTAGTGGTCTGGCTTGTGTAGCTAGGCGCCACGGTGGACAGAGCCTACGGGCTATATGATGAATGATGAGCCTTTGTGGCTATGAAAAGTGTTTTTACAAAATGATACGTTTGCATACTACCAATATGTATAGTAGCGTACATGTCGCCCACACTGAGAATTCAAATCTCACCCCCCCTACTTTTAAATCCTTTTTCAGGTCTCGATGACGGGGAGTTTGCGCCAGTGGAGGAGTGATACTACTTCCCTACCAAAGTGTTTTAAATTACTCGTGAAAACGAGACTAGTAGTTTTAATATGACTTAACTAATATGCCGAGGCGGTAAACGTTTATAATTTCCTCGATGATGGTGTGTAATATTTATCAGAACTATCTATTTTGCGCCAAACTTTTATAACGATCGTGTGTGTGATATTTTGAAAATGGCCACTGCGTTTTATAACCTTAATGTATGCTTCCGCTGTTCATGTGATGTTACTTGTAGTTTTCAAAAAAAAAAAAATATTAGTCCGGATTTTTCGACATTAAGTGACGACTCGGGTTTCTAGAATGCCAAGAAACATTTTGGAAAAACTGGGGCGTTACAGGTGGTATCAGAGCCACGGATAAAACTTTGGCCAAAATTTTATTTCTTACAATTCAAACAAAAAAAAAAAATTTCTAGTGAATCACTTAACTTTAATTTTTTTGAAATGGTGAAGTTGTTAAAGGGAATGTATCCTCTCCTACGGCCAAACTACCCAAGGTATGATTGAGTGCAATTATCAAAATTCATTTCTCTTTTCTTCATAGAATCTATAACCTTCCCTTAGTATGCCGAACCCTAGCCTTTACGGTATATACGATTAATATGTATATATTTTCTTCATTTTTGAACTTAGATGAGGGTCTATCTTGGATTGCGTCAGCAACTGAGGGAGACCATGGAGGACTATTTGCGACGTTTTCGCACGGTTCGAAATCGTGCCGCCTTTACCGGGTACCGAGAGGGGGATCACCAAGCTGCACAACGTTTTGTACGAACAATACTCCCAGAATGGCGAAGGATAGCCGAGGAAGTTTTCGACACACACACGACCTATGATTCTGAGGAAGGGGCTCGAACGAACTTTGATGCCTTCGCTGAGGAGTTCATGTTGAGGGCCAATGAGGCAGAGCAAGCACGATGGCAAGGTAGAGACTCCAAAAGAAAGGCTGAAGATGACCAGGCACACGCAGACTTCTACCTCGCAGTATCTAGTAAACTACGTGGGGAGATTGTGCGACGTGATCTGAAAATAAGGAAGCTAATGGCGGAGAACGAGGAAGCAGAAGCCAAACTTGCACGGAGTGACGAAAGAGAAAGGGAGTGGGCGGCCAGAGCTCGCGATGGACGCGATGAATCAAGGAAGCTTTTTGAGTCAAGTGGGTTCGAGGAAGGACCCGAGGAGTCAGATCCATCTGAAGAGAAGACGAAGAGCGACGATGGGAGTGCGGCCTAGCGCGACCCTGTAGACCGACCGGGTCAAGCCTTTTCCCCCTTAGTGCTTGTCCCCCCTTTGCGATATGTATTAGGACTAGTAGACCTTAGATTTCTTTCCTTCACGCTGTCTTGACTCTTATTTTGATGTACTATTTTGTAAGGGAGAATTCATTTTCTCCCGAACCTATTTTGAAAGTATATATATATTGAGCATCTCCTGCGTATTACGTATTCTATCAGTTACTTTTATCAGATTGAATGTTTGATTTCATATGTGTGGTTCCTGACTACTGTAGTTCATCCAATCGTTGGCCGTTGACTGCAGCAACGTGAGCTCACTATTGTTGCCCTATTGTATGCTTAGTGCTACATATTATGTTATCACAATTGATTGAATTCTGATTTTGTTTTCATACCTATAATAGTAATATTTTCTACCTCTCCCTTTTTCCAGCCTTACGACATGCACAGACGCGGGAGGCCACGTGCGAATCAAAGGGAACCGTCTCAGGAATCTGTGGGACAGGATCCACCGAATGCCGGATCCGGAGCAGACATGGCTCGAGAGTTCTTCAACTCCTTACAAAACTACCTTCACCAGCAGATCCCACCACCAGCACCACCGAATGGTCACCCCTATGCACCCCGACCGAATGAGTACGTCGAACAGTTTAGGCGCCTGCAGCCGCCTAAATTGACTGGAAAGGAGGGTCCCACTCGAACTGAGGAGTGGATATTGGAGATGGAAAGGATTTTCAACCACATGACCTTAACTGAGGCACAAAAGGTTTCATGTGCAAAGTTCCAACTGACAGAAGATGCAGCTCAGTGGTGGGAATCACATGAGCGGACCTTGACTGAAGTTGCCCGAGAGGCAATCACTTGGGAAGGATTCAAGGAAGCCACTCTGAAGAGGTATTTTCCTCAAGTGTTGCGAGACCAGAAGGAGACAGAGTTTGTTAATCTAAAGCAGGGTATACTCTCTGTGACTGAGTACGAGAGGCGATTCAATAGGCTATCCCGTTATGCTACATATCTAGTTGGGGATGATGAGAGGAAAGCTAGACGATTTGAGAGGGGATTACGCCCTGAGATTGCTGGGATAGTAGCTGGACTGAGGCTTCAAAGCTACAATGAGCTGTTTGACCGAGCCTTGAGTGTCTCCATTGGCTTAGGGCTGGAGTTTAAGGCCACCCCACCTGCCTTGGCTCCGAACAAGAACTGGCAGCCCAATTTCAAGCGCCAACAGAACCCACCTCCGAAAGGAAACACGTTATCCGCCCCTAGGACTGAGAGTGTCTTGGCCCCATACTGCAATATCTGTAAGAAGAGACACCCTGGACGGTGTATGGCTGGGTCGCCCAACTGCTATCGTTGTCACCAACCCGGTCACAAGGCAAATGAGTGCCCGACGACACCAAAGGCCAACCAGATTCCATTGGGTAACCCACGACCTGCTCAGACAATGAATGCCCAGTTTCACCAGCCTCCTGCTCGAAACTTCCAGGCTGGACAGCAGGCCCGACCCATCCACCCTCCTAACAGGAATGGCCCAGCTCAAGGGCAGGGAGGAAGAGCTCATGTGAATGCCATCTACGGTGGAGAGGAGGAACAGGAATGTGAGGCTCATGATGGGACTTTGGCAGGTACGATATCAATTCTTAGTACTTCTGCTTATGTACTATTTGATACGGGGGCATCACATTCTTTTATTTCTGAGAGTTTTAGAAAGCGAAAGAATGTTAAATGCTCTAGAGGCGATGACCTATGCGTAAATTTTCCTTCGGGAGAATCATCAAAGATTGATACTATAGCAAAGAGATTTAAGTTTGAACTTGGGGGTCATTCTGTGGAAGCCGACCTTTATGTTTTGGCAATGAAGGAATTCGATCTAATCTTAGGACTAGATTGGCTTACCAAGAATAAGGCCGTCATTAGGTGTTCAAGCCGAGAAATTGACCTTGAAACCCCCGAGGGTCACCATTTCACTTTTCGTGGGATAAAGTCCAGGATGGAAGTGCGAGTCATCTCCGCCGTTAAAGCTGCAAAGCTTATACAGAAAGGAAATAGTCAGGGATACTTAATCAGCATCTCTGAAGTTGTGAGGGAAGAAGCAACGCCAGTTTCAATACCAGTGGTAAGGGACTACCCTGATGTATTTCCAGAAGAACTAACGGGTCTGCCCCCAGACCGACAAGTGGAGTTCTCCATCGACCTAGTACCTGGAGCAGCGCCAGTATCCAAAGCCCCATACCGCATGGCACCCAAGGAATTGCAAGAGTTGAAAGAACAACTGCAAGACCTATTGGAGAAAAAGTTCATCAGACCCAGTGCCTCACCTTGGGGAGCACCGGTACTATTTGTCAAGAAGAAAGATGGATCCCTCCGAATGTGCATCGACTATAGGGGGTTAAATCAACTGACAATTAAGAATAAATACCCCCTCCCGCGGATCGAGGATTTGTTCGACCAATTGAAAGGTGCTCGCGTATTCTCAAAGATCGACCTGAGATCCGGGTACCACCAGCTGAAAGTCAAGGAGGGTGATATTCCAAAGACGGCTTTTAGGACACGGTACGGACACTACGAGTTCACAGTAATGCCTTTTGGAGTGACAAATGCCCCGGCAATCTTCATGGACTTGATGAACAGAGTGTTTCACCAATATTTGGATAGTTTTGTCATCGTGTTCATTGATGATGTACTCATATACTCCAAGAGTAAGAAACAACATGAGGAACATCTTAGGATTGTCTTAGGAACAATGCGGCATGAAAAGCTTTACGCAAAGTTCAGTAAGTGTGAGTTTTGGCTAGACAAAGTCATGTTCCTAGGACACATCATCTCAGAAAAGGGGATAGAGATGGACCCGGCCAAGTTGGAGGCCATAATGGATTGGAAAAGACCATCCAATGCGAATGAGATCCGTAGCTTCCTCGGTTTGGCAGGGTACTATCGAAGATTCATTCAGGATTTCTCTCGCATTGCAAAGCCTTTGACACAACTGACGAGAAAGGTAGAAAAGTTTGTTTGGACTTCCGTGTGTGAAGAAAGCTTCCGAGAATTGAAGAAGCGTTTGACCACAGCACCAGTATTGACCATCCCCGATGGACCTGAAGGATTTGTCATCTACACCGATGCTTCTTTATCTGGACTTGGATGTGTTCTAATGCAACATGGAAAGGTCGTCGCTTATGCATCACGACAGCTGAAAACGCACGAACAAAACTATCCCACCCATGATCTGGAATTAGCGGCAGTGGTCCACGCGCTAAAAATTTGGAGGCATTATCTCTACGGAGGAAAGTGCGAAATCTACACGGATCACAAGAGCCTAAAGTACTTCTTCACGCAGAAGGAGTTGAACATGCGCCAGAGAAGATGGCTCGAATTGGTAAAGGACTATGACTGCACAATTCATTACCACCCGGGAAAAGCAAATGTGGTGGCTGACGCCCTTAGCAGAAAGGGAAACGTAAAACTCAATTCTATGCCTACCACACAGAGGCTATTAATTGAGGATCTCTCCCGTTTGAGCATAGAAGTTGTGAATCAGTGTTGTGTTCCATCCCTGATTTTCGCACTCGTAGTGCAGTCAACCCTACAAGGAAGGATCATGGAGTTACAGAAGAGCGATAAATTTCTTAATAAACTGAGGGCACGAGTGGAGGCCGGAACCAATAAGGACTTTTTCATCGATAATGATGGGACGTTACTTTTTGGACGAAGGGTTTGTGTGCCGAAGGATGAAGAGTTAAGGAATGAGATCCTCAAGGAAGCACACAACACGCCTTACACGGTGCACCCCGGAGAGACTAAGATGTACAGAGGCCTAAGGGAAAACTTTTGGTGGAGAGGCATGAAGCGATCAATCGCTCAATTTGTGGGGAAGTGCTTAACTTGTCAGCAGGTGAAGGTCGATCACCAGAGGCCATCTGGATTACTACACCCACTCGAGATGCCCGAGTGGAAGTGGGAGAACGTGACCATGGATTTTGTCACAGGACTTCCGAAGACCATCAGGAATCATGATGCTATTTGGGTTATCGTGGATAGACTGACGAAATCAGCCCATTTTATCCCCATCAGGATGACTTACACAATGGATAAACTAGCTCAACTATACATTGGAGAGATAGTCCGATTGCATGGAGTCCCAGTCTCAATTATTTCAGACCGAGACCCTCGTTTCACGTCAAACTTTTGGAGGAGTTTGCAACGAGCCCTAGGGACGACCCTAAAGTTTAGCACGGCCTACCATCCACAGACTGATGGGCAGTCCGAGAGAACGATTCAGACTCTAGAGGACATGTTGCGAGCATGTGCCTTGGACTTTGAAGGAAGCTGGGAAATGCACCTTCCGTTGGTGGAATTTGCGTACAATAACAGTTATCAAGCCACGATCCAAATGGCACCGTATGAGGCGCTGTATGGAAAGAGGTGCAGATCCCCGATTTGTTGGGATGAAGTTGGAGTTCGCAAGGTTCTGGGGCCAGAATTAGTGGAAGAGTCTACAAAAATTGTCTCTAAGATCAAGGAGAGGATTAAAGCAGCTCAGGACCGACAGAAGTCGTACGCCGACACTCGTAGAAAAGACATTCATTTTGAGGCTGGAGAGAAGGTTTTTCTGCGAGTCGCGCCAATGAAAGGGCTAATTCGTTTTGGGAAGAGAGGAAAGTTAAAACCCCGTTTCATAGGACCTTTTGAGATCCTAGACAAGGTCGGAGACGTAGCCTATCGCTTAGCTCTACCACCTGAGCTATCCCAAGTGCACAACGTCTTCCACGTCTCATCCATCCGAAAATATGTTGGGGACCCAAACCACATTATCAACTTCAAGGACTTAGAGATAAGTCGTGACTTAGCATACCAAGAGGTACCGGTGTCCATACTGGGAAGAAAAATGCACACCTTGAGGAATCGGAAGGTCCCTCTAGTACTAATTCACTGGAGCCGACACGGCAAGGAGGAGGCCACATGGGAACGAGAAGACGAGATTCGTGCGAAGTATCCGCAAGCCTTTGATCACCTTGGTAAGTCAAATTT
>JAPKLY010000207.1:0-57410 GCA_026898435.1 Prunella vulgaris
GTAAGAATTAATTTTGAAGACATAAATTTTAATTTGATTAAAATATAAGATATAATAATATTTTAATTAAAAGGATAATTTAGTAATTTTAATTTTATTTAATAATATTAATTAATTTTTTTAACAGTGCGATTGTCTTATGCATAGTGCAATCGCCCTAGTGCAAAGTGCAATCACTTCAAAATAATATTGTACGTTAGATCATTAATCTAACAGTATTTAGGGGATTTACTGGCCCTGACCAGAAAGACCCTACATACTTTAATACTTTTTTTAATAAAAGTGATTATCACTTTTTATTACTCCATTCGTCCCACTATATGTTTTTTTTACCATTTTCATTTGTTTTGCTTTTTTATTTTTATTAGAAACTACAGTTCACTTTTTTATTATTATTTTCATTACTTTTTAACTTTTCTACATCACATCATATATACTATATCAATATATTTTTATATTTTTCTTAATATTTATACCAAAAAATAACGATTATAATGGGATAGGAGGGGTAAAATTTTATGGATGATTTACATATAAATTCAGAAAAGTCACTAAATTTACAAATGGATTCACAATATTTGTACAAGAGCACATTTTTTTTCTGCACCGAAATACATTTTTTTTGCACAGAACTTATTTATAAATATAGTAATTTTTTTTAACTTAGTAAATCACCCAAATTTTATGGCTAGTTATTAAAATTTTATGAAAGTGATACATTTTGTTAATAAGTAACATCTCATGTAACTAGAGGTTCTCACAAAAGTTTTAGTTTACTTTTAATTTACAAAAGAAGTAGTTTCAATATTGCCTAATATATTTACAGCATATACATATTTTAAAATTAATTTATATTAATTTTGATAGCTCCAAAACAAGACACATTAAATGCAGGTCCACAGCATGGGAATAAGAAATTTGCAAGATTCCCAATTGAAGCTTATTACAGGGACCTAAATTAGACCAAGTCATTAAAGAGAGACCCTGACATGATATTAGGTATTGTGATAAAAAAATAAAAAACAAACAAAAGAAACCCTTTTCGAGAGAGATTATTATAGAAAATTATCATTGTACATACCCTAAGCTCCTTGCATTAATTGTTCTTCACATGATTCTAAGTTTCTTTTCTTGTCTCTTCTTGATTGTAACAATCATGGATTCCCTTCTATTAAATCCTACAATGGAACCATTCCTACCTTCCCCCACGAATATATATATTTATACTCCCTCTGTCCAACAAGTACAGGGAGCGGATCCTCTGGTGGACACCCAAACCAGCAGGGAGTGTTAACCCATGATACGATGTAGTTTTAGTGGTTTTAGTAAAGCAATTATAATTTTTTATTTTATGAGAAAATTTAAATTCTTTTTTTATGTACTCTCTCCGTCTCAAATATTTATTTTTACTTTTAATTTTCGTCCACCTTCCAAATTTATTTTTATTTTCTTTTTAAAAAAATATTATTTTATTATCTTACTCATAAATAATTACTTTATTTTTTAGTGAAGCCCACAATTATTTTACAATTATACTTGTCATTTTAATTTTCGTCCGCCTTCCAAATTTGAAATTTTGCAATAAGCCACCCCATTTTAATTGCTGGTTTTTTTTTACGAATTTTTTTTTCTCTATAAATTATTTTTATTAGTTTTATTTATTGTTAGTTCCTACGTAAATTTTTAATATTTTTTTAAATAATAATTAATATGTGAAGATATTCCGGATAGAACCGTTAATAAGGTGATTGAAAAATTCTACTAGTTATAGTTGTATATATTACATGTTTGACCTAGTAAAGGAATAAAATATTTATAAGATCAATTCAAATTTAATCTTGATTTACTTAACATACACGACATTAAATAATATCCTTAATATAATAAAAGTTGTTTGAGTTTTTTATTTGTGACGTCAATTTTGAGTTTATTTTTTCTAGAGTTTTTAAGAAATTAATTTGATTAAATGACGATGAAGTAATTTTTAATTAAAAAAGTTAAATAAAAAATTTATTAAAAAATTTGCTAACATTTATTGACTTAGCAAGATAGTGTATACACATAACAGTAATAATTAATAAATCTGAATTCATCGTGAACTCTGGTTTATACAAATTTTTGTATGATAATAATATATAAAATGAGTTGGAATAATTGTAGGGTCCACTAAAAAAAAAAATTTATTTGTGAGTGAGATAATAAAAGAATATTTAAAAAACAAGAATAAATTTGAGAGACATACTAAAATTAAAAGTGAGAATAAATATTTGGGAAGGAGGAAGTACATAAAAAAATTAAAATTTCTTAAATAGAAGATAAATAAAATAATTATAATGGAAATAAGCATTAAAAGAAATTACATGTAGAACATAAAATAAAAAAATATAATTGCTTTACTAAAACTACATCGTATCATGGGCCAGCACTCCCTACTAGTTTGGGTGCCCAGCAGAGGATTCGTTCCCTCAAATATATGCATTTTTCTTTGCATGTGACTTAAGACAATATATTGGAGGATATTTTGGGGTATTATGAGGTCTATTTATGGATAAAGATCATATTTTTTGAAAGTGCAGATGATGTAATTTTCAAAAATATGATCTTTATTCATAAACGGACCTCATAATACCCCTAAATATCCTCTGACATATTGCATCAAACCACGTGCAAAAAAATGCATATATTTTATGAACAGACGGAGTATATATATATACATATATCTAAAAATTGATTAATTTAGAAGATCAAATCCATCCTCCACTGATGGAGGATTGCAATTAAAATTTGGATATATAAATTCTATGTGCATGGAGTGACACATAAATTGATAGCACTTAGAGTTTTCAAATTCGATACTAGAGAGGAACATATTCTCATGTTTCAAGTCTACATCACCATGCTAACCCTGGCTAGTTATACTTGTATATATGTGTATCTGTTTTGCCCAAAATAGCTTGTATATATATATTTTTTTTTCAAAAGCATCTTATATAAAGAAAACCCACAAGATCTGGGGTGAATTTGAGACATCCCAAAGTTGGAGTGGGTACTATGGGAATAATACTCATAATAACAATTTTGTGCACAACATATTCAATCCTATGTAGTAGCATACACTTAAACGTATAGTGCTACTTCATATACAATGTGGGTTAGTTCATATATAATGTAATTTTAATTTATTTACTATAGCATGCTACATGTGGTGTAAATCTTATATAGTATGGTATTAATTCATATACGTACATTGTGGTGCTAGTTCAAGTATAGTATTTTATGTTATTTATCTCTATAACAATCAATCTCAAAATACTTAAAATAAATTAATTATTGCTCACCATAAAATTTATGGTGTGTATCATCACCATTGATGCAGAAATTGGACTAGGCGGCCACATGCCGACCCAATTTTTGCAAAATCGGCAACTCTAGGCTTTTTTGGGCCTAGACGGCCCTAAATTTATTTTTATATTTTTAATTTAAAAAAAATTGACGGTAAATAAATGCTCGATTATTGATTTCTAACTTTTACAACCTTGATCATCACATAATACTTTGCCCCCAGTTGTAATTGGATCGGGTCGAGACAAATTAACCTTGTTATCAACAAAAGGCTTGGCAAGAATAATAATATTCGTCCTAGTAAATAGAACACTTAAAAAATTATATATTGTGAGCCCTAATAACAAATTAGGGCAAAGATTGGAAGAAAATTATATAAGTCTTGACATGGATATTTATTATTAATCTATCTAATCTCACAAGAATTTACATTTCTTTTGAAAATGTGTTTTAATTCAAATTTATAAATCAAGATTCTCTCAGCCCAATCGTTTCAATTCGTTATGTCTTAGTGCATGTTTGCAATCCATAGTAGAATTAAAAAAGTGATATTAAGTAATTTTAGTAGCAAAATGAAAAATAAGGAGTGTTTTAAACTTAAGTAGTTTTGAAAAATGATTACAAAAAATGTGTTTGCAAAAGAAGTGCTTCTAAAAAGAGTATTGAGTATTATTTTATTGGGGAATGTGTAGAAGTGCTTCACAAGAAGTTAAAAGCTAAAAATTATTGCTTGAGCAAAAGTAATAATAAGCACTTAAAATAGTTGTTGAATACATGTTTTAAGTGCTTCTTTTAAAAAAATAAGTACTTTTACTTTTTATATTGAGTTTGCAAACAAGCACTTAGTCTTGTATGCACCAGATGCATCGTGCAACTCAAGTGTATTTTTGAAAAGTTACACAAAAATACTACTAAAAAGTTACACAAATTATTACTGAAAAGTTTATATTTAATAGTATAACTTTTCAGTAATAATTATGTAATTGTTCAGTATTATTTTATATAACTTTTTAAAAATACAATTGAGTTGCAGGATATAACTGTGCACAAGAGACTTAATCCTACTATCTTCATTATGATTAGCAAAGACACTTCCACGAGTAAGCACAATCCTTTCAAACCATATCAAGACGTACGGGTAAAAATAGTTCTAAACTAGTTTAAAATTTTATTACAGAAATTAAATTTTCGTAATAATTTTATCTTTGAAAGCAAAAACACATATAAATTGGAGTCACAAATGGGTACAAACAGTGAGGGGACACTTGGTATAAAATTCCTCAATGATAATAGGAGTGGGGATATATATATAGTAATTATAGTAAGTAATGAGACCAAAACATTGATTTTCTCCTAAATAAGGTAATCATTACCCCCATTTGATTACTCTCATCTCATCCTATAATCATCTTCTTCAATCAATCCATCTACAACAATCAACAACTTTCTTTTTTTGTATACTTATTCCAAAATTGGAGCACAACATTAATGATTTAACCATCATGAATATAAACTCTTATTGAACATATGTAAGGGTAAAGAAGAAAAATAAAATTTCATTCTCATTACCATTGAGGAATTTGAAACAAGTGCCCCTGAATTTTGCTATCGGGTATGTTTACCCTATTACTGTCATCCCTAATCATGCTAGTAATTTTAGATGGATACCCTATTATTTGTGTTAAAATCTTGTATAGATGGTTCAGGTGCACTTATGCATTTTTATTTTTATTTTTGGGGACAAGGACTTGGATTCCTTTTGCAAGCTCAACATGAAATTTTGTAACATTTCTATAGGAAGAAGAGTCGAATTAAAAATGGTAGAGAGAGAAAGACACCAAAGTATTTTTATTTATTTTTAAATATTTGAAAATGTTTAGACAAGAATTTCTTTTGAGGAAAGAAAACAGACATCTTCCATTACCTTGTTTGGAGGAGAGATCAAACCACGAGAGAATTCATGCAAGCATTAAATGAGCATCGTGCTCACACACATGCATTTGTAAAAAATCGAGATTCTATCAAACTTTGTTAATATTTTATGTAGACAATTATCAACTACTATACACCCTTTTTTTTTTTTTTAAAAAATATGTTAAAAAGACTTTATTCAACATGGTGTTGGGCAATATGATATACCCAAACCAACCGAAATAGAACATTTGCAATGATACCAAATTAAAGGCCAAAAGATGATATAAGGATTGGGAAAAAAAAAAAATCATCCATCCCATAATTTTATTCCTCGTCTAAAGTTTTCACAAATAAAAAAATCATCCATCCCATAATTTTATTCCTCGTCTAAAGTTTTCACAAATAAAAAAATCATTTTAATACCAATATATATATGTGGGTGTGTATGTGTGTAGTTTGAAATTTTGCAATTTTACATACCTATATAATTTATACATTCATTTAATACATATTATCACAAATAATAAGTAAATTTGTGGAAGAATAAAATTATATATATATATATATAATTCTTTTAAATTAGTGCAAAATTATAAATTCTTTGGAACAAGAATTTTTCTACAGAAAGCTACAAATTGTACTCAAATTTGTCCCAATTATATAGGGTTGTTTGGCTTTTCACAAAATATAGAGAAAATTTTTATTAAAAAAGTAAATTAGATGAGTAAAACTCCTTTAATAACTCTAATTAACAAAGGTTGTATTTTACTTAAGGCAAAGGGATATGTTAGTAAATGAAGTAAAAAATATTACTTCATGTGAAACTTAACTTATGTAATTGAGTTGAGACATCCATTCTAATTTGTAACCCTAGTTTCAATGGCAAACTCTAATGCCGCCATTTGATATAATTGTAAGGAATAGAAAGGTTATAGGAATGGAAATGATATTTAATGAAAGTTATAGTTCTTAAATAGCTAAACTATAGTTGATTCATTAGTTTTTTGGAATCAAAGTCACAATAGAGTCATTCCAAAGACATTATGACTTTGATTATCATTACTCACCTTTCAAAGGTGTCAACCAAACAGCCCATCAAAGTCATCACCTTCCTTTGCCCTCTTCATTTTCAACCCTGCTCCCAAAACTTCTTTGTTGAGCAAACACCAAATCTTTTGAAAAACAACATATACTATCCAGCCAAAAAATTCACACCAACAACAGGAAAGAAAAATGTGATTGACGAAGTTCGTTGGTTCGACATCGGTTCGGGGGCAATGCATATTGTTTTCTGAACACCCCACCCAGGCCACATATCTGTGTTTTAAGCTTGGCTCATGGCCATGGGGGAGACAATGCCATAGGCTGGGGCACTTATGTCACTACAGAGAGAAAAACCAAAAGGAAAGGAAATATAAGCTTGTTGAAAAGAAGAGTATAACTCATAATTCAACCTAGGTTTATTTTAAGTAACAAATATTCATCATCTCACTTGAACCGGTTTGTATAATACAATACCAATTTAATTATTGGATTGATTATGAATAATAATGAAATAAAAGTATCTTGATGCATTCAGGACTAGTTTAACAAAAAATTATACGCACCAATTGCATTTTTATAACTTTTCAACACTGACCAAAGTTTGATTCAAATGTATATATGTTAAAAATATTAGTTCACTATATCAAAAATAAGTTGAACAATATTTTTTATTAAATGAGAAAGATATTTTTTACATGCACTAAATTTTTTTTTAACCTTTTTGACCATTTAGGGGAAAAAAGCTTGATTCAATTTTTCAAGTCAAAATCGCATGGTAGTGCTATGTAAAAAGTAATATAGATAACAAGTCAATGTAATTTTGTAAAGTTGACATATGGAAGATAATTTAACTATTCCGGGTATGTTTGATTCAAAAGATAAAATTATATATCTTGCCAAAACATGCACATTTTAATAAGATAAATAATTTTATCTTTTGAACCAAATATACACCGTAAGACGAATTTACCTCTCAACTCGTACTTTCTTTTTTATTTTTTATAAATTTTGATCCGACTCTCAACTCGTACTTTCTTTTGATTTTTTATCTCACGCGATACAATCCCTTGTGAGATTGTCTCATAATTCGACATAGAATCGGAAGCTGTACATAATCCTACGTCCATCCGAGCGAGTCCCAAAACAAACATACCCTTACTGTTACATTTTTCAGGAAAGAACAAACATAAAAGGTCACAAACGCAACAGTGCTAGTAATTTATTGGATTCATGATACCTAGAAGAGCATATCATAGTGCTAATTATTACACTCTCTTGACTTTTTAAAGCAACATCATTAATTAATTTACAGACAAAATCATGGTGGAAATCATTAGCCTCCAAGAACATGAGATTAAACAGTAAGTACCCACTCGCCTCCAAGAACATGAGATTAAACAGTAAGTACCCACTCGGACCATCTACCCCAATATTTATACTCACATGTCGCATTATCATGACTAATAGTATTACAACAAACAACAGCAGATGGAGCAAAGACAGGTTCCCACTCCCCACCAAAGAAAAGCAGTAAACGAGCACAGGACACGTAAATACCTGCGTCCACTTTGCAACCGTCATCTACCTTCCAGAAGCTGTAGCAAGTAAGCAGTCTGAAAACTTCTAGAAAAGAAAAAAGTGGAGTGAGTAGGATCAGAGGAAGAAGCAAACTGTGTCATCTGATGTTGATTGCATTTCCATAGCAAGAAAAGGGATTTATATATTCAAATAGGCACGTGGGATTAAGGCCACTAGGTTTACGAAGGGGCAGAGGGCTCAGGTTTGACAAGTGTTGAGTCATCCGATTGATTAGAAGGGTAGATGAGTGCTGCAAGTGAAATGGGCATTATACAGAGTGATTTTGATTGGAGGAATTGCATTGCAGCTCCTACGTCTTCTTCCATGAGTTTTGCTACTTCGCTCTCTGTTTCCTCGTTTGACCACTTCTCCCACACGTGCTGGTTAGATCCAATTTCTCCAGTTTCATTCTGAAAAAGACTTAATCAAAACTAAGAGCTCATTCGGCTGACCTTATAAGCTCCTAAAAACAAATTATAAGTTGTTCTAATAAATTGGTTTAAGGAGCTTATAAGCTCCCTAAAAGTAGTATTTGTTAAAAAGACAAACTGCTTATAACATCTTAAAATAAGTTCTTTATAACTTAGCTCCAAAAATAAGTATCAATATCCCAATTTATTTTTCTAAAGTACTCTAACCTATACTTAAATAAGAGATTTTTTTAGAAAATTAAGTTTAAGAAAGAAAAAGAAACACCCCACCCACAGGCCACAACACATGCCCCCAACCCCCACCCTCCCCACCTCAACATGAAAATAAAAAAATATTACATTAAAAATAAAAAAAATACATATGTCAAATTATTAGATAACTTATAACTTCTATTACCCAAATACTTTGACAACTAATAAACTACTAAAAATTACACTTTATAAGCTCTGAAACCACTTAAAAGATGTTAAAGCTAATAAGTGTTTATTAATAAGCTTAGACAAAACAGGCTCCAAGTTGTGCTTAACTTAGTGGAAGCATAATTTGGTTACCTCCATGGATTGCAGAGGAATGTCTGCTACAAGTTGTGCTACTGCACCAGCACCACCGAGCCTACTCATGCTCAAAACCTGTTTATATTTTAACGTTAAGGTGATTACAGAGAAAGAGATAATAATCCATAAGCTGAACAATGACAAAAATTATCATATCAAAGAGGTCATGTACACTATTTTGCAAAAATCCATGCAGAGAATAATGGAACGTCATAGTGTTACCTTGACTTGAAGCCTTAAGAATTTCACATAGTCCAGAATCTCATCAAGCATGGCAGCCCTATCAGTCTGCATATACTAAGATAGAGTCAGTAAAATTCAATCAGAGACAAAATAAAGCCAAGCAAAACAAATGCAACCCCACTCTCTTCCTAATATCATTGACCACCAATGATCAGCCACCATCAATTTATGTAATGAGATTATATGAGAACTTATCAACCTATTTCATAAATAACCTCCATGATCTAATTATGCAATTAGGAATAAACAACTCCCACCAGATAGATATTTGAATAAATCCTGGACAACGGAGAACATGCGAGATATATAATCTTCAACATCAATTTATACGCACAAACAAAATAAAGATTCTGCTACCCGTCAAACTAGTGCCCATTCCCACTTCCTGCCCCGTCCATCCATCATCAACATAGCATCTTTCCGCTATCCCTACAACATCTCTTTCTTTCTTTTTTATAATGTTCTTCTCTATTTACCACACTCGTCATATTTAGCGTCCACCTACCCAGGCTGACACATTCTCAAACTTGCTCTCGCTTTCAGCCCTATCCCACCTTTTCTGCTAGTTACTTCTCTCAAAGAGCACTAATCCACACTGCACTGTCTATCTCAACACTTTTTTTTAACTTGCCCCCTACCTTCATATTGGACAAACTTCAGGTGCTCTTGATCTGAGACTGAGACTAAGAGGGCAAAACTTACAGCAACTTTCAGCTGCCTCAAACTCATCAGAGTGCACCTCCGAGTGCTGGAGCATAGTGGGTATCCCGAATTCAGAGACTTGTGTGTCTTATATCATAGTACGTGACTCGTTACCAAAAGTTGAAAACATCTTTCATAAAATTTCAAGATGCAACACTATGCTATACAAATCTAGAAACTTGCAAACAAGTGGCTTAACTAACTAGTGATATATGTGCACCTTGTTACAGCTGGGAACAAGTTCTTGCAAGGCCTTGATTCTTTCAGAGATCCTTTCTCTACGCAACTGTGTTGAGATGCAATCATTCAATTAAGATGTATCGTCAATAAGTAGTTGAAGAATTATTTCTTTCTCATGGAAGGCATATTCTATGGTTCTGTTCACGTAAATGTTATACCCGCTCAGCAATACTGTGGGGATCTGTTGCTTGACCTCTTCTTGCCCGAACTCTAGGCCTAATGGCAGGTGGGTGTGGTACAGTAACAGCCGTGCTTGGTGTTGGTTGACCTTGAAAGGCCTGTAGAATTAAGGCATATATTCACCACAGGTTAGCATGAAAAGTAGATCAAGCAAATGATGATTCACAGCTAGAAAAGTTGAGTACACTTACAACTGGCAATTCTTGAAAACTAGCCAAATAAGATGATAATAAGCCAAAAGACTCACAAGAATAGTTAGAATATTTTTTCTTTGAATTGTTAAAATTTAAACTATATACACTTCATCACATTCATTATGGTTAATCACGATAGGTTAAAATTAACCTCCTCTTAAGGTAAATTCTAAGAGCAAGAAAATGGCATACTACCCCTTAGTTTAGGCATGAGGGCAATATACTAACAAGTAGGGTCTAGCAAGTAACAGAACAACTTACAGCAGTTCTACTATCTTACAAAACGCAGGAACACATGCATTGCCCATACAGAAGAATATGCTAACACTGTAACACAAACACTACATGCTTAGAAGCAAGCACAAACACAATTAAAAAATAATAACTTAACCACATTCAGCTACTTGTTTAATTGACATTAACCTGTTGCATGTGAGGCACTGGGTGACGTACTGCATGACCCTGTAAATGGTCAAATGCTGGATATAAACTCCCAACGTTCCTATTAACTGCTTCCCTCTCCTGCATAACAAAAGTTTACGATTGATCTAAATACCAAATACTACTGTAGAGCAATCACACTGTATACACACGATGCAGACAGAAGGTGAAACCACTCGATTGCCCACCAACTTTCACTTGATTGCCCTCCAGAAATTATAACAGGTACAAATTTCCCAAGGAGAGATTATAACCGCTAGTTAGCTAAACACATCATCAATGTTCTCTACCAAATAGTTCCCTGAAATGTTTTTTTTTTCTCCTCTCGCGCGGTCTTAGATAGTAACTCATAACTAAGGCCCCATCATTTGCTCGACTCGCAATCTCAAGGTAAAGAAACCAAATTCCGAAATTGAAACAGTAAAACTAAAACTTACAGGCTTCACCGCATAGACGCCGTTATCATTCACGGCATCACGGCCATTATCGAGGCTGAGGCTCAAAGGAAACATCGGAGGAGGATGGTGTAGACCGGGAGCGCCGCCGGATGGACCAAGCTGGGAGACAGTTTCATCCAAGGACGTCGTCCCCGAGGGGTTACTGCCATCGCCGGCGAGCCCGGCGTAAGAAGGAATCGAAAGGATTTGCTCGAGGAAATCGTCGGAGGGGTAGCCCTCCGGCGGATTCGTGGACATAACGGGTAGCGGAGCCTAGGGATTTGAAGGTGGAATGAAAGTGTGCGTGAGAGAGTGGGGTTTTTGTTGATGATGAAAAGCGTGATGATTTTGGGGAGGGGGCGATGGTGGTGGGGTCATAAGCTGCCCCAGAAAAACTTTTTTACTGCTTCGTAATCCACTTTTCTTTCTTTATAATAATTTATTTAATAATAAATACAAAATGCTCCCACTAATCGCAATTTGGGTATCAAATTTCAATCTCATCATCAGTGGTCTACAGGTAAAAAAAATTGATTGTTGCGCTTATTTTGGCCGCATATACGCTTTTTAGAATTTAGATGCCGTTTATTCTCGGCATGGATGGCTGCTTAGATTTTTTTTTTTCTTTTAATTTTAGAGAATTACATAATAAACTATCATCATTTACACAACACACTGGTTCGCTGTGAAATTGACCGCCTCGACGGTTTATAACCACCTAGCCGAATCGAGATTGTCATATACATAGTTCGGTTTTAGTTCCCCCTCAAAAAGTTGTGTTAAACTTGAATCCACGATTCTTATTTTTCTTAATTTAAAATTTTGAATATTTTATTCGATGATGGTGATTTGGCGTTCATTACAAATTATCATCGAGATTAATGTCGATGTATAGCCAAGCCACATGTTCAAGCCAAACCGACAAAACTGGTGGTTGAACTTAAATCGACTGTTTTGGCCATTTGAAATTCTTTCATTTAAATTTTGCCTATAATTACCAAGTGATCCATAAGTTATTTTTCCACACCAAGTGATCAAATTTTTACTTTTCTTCTATCTCAATTATCAATCTCTCAATTCTCCGAAGCCCTCTAGTGCAACAATTCTTAAAGTTGAGTTATTATTAATTCTACATTTACTTACACTACTAATTAATCTTAGGGGATGCTTATTTTAAATTTTTCAATGGTAATGAGAATGAAATTTCATTTTTCTTCTTTATCCTTACATATGTTGATTGAGAGTTTGTGTTCATGATGGTTACATCATTAGTGTTGTGCTCCAATTTTGGAAAGAGTTAACAAAAAATAAAGTTGTAGATTGTGGTATTGGGGATTGATTGAGAAGGATGATTATAAGATGAGATTGGGGTAATCAAATGATGATTATGATTACCTTATTTAGGAGGAAAAACAATGTTGTTTACTTCATTTGTTCTCATTACCTATTATAATTACTATATACATATCCTTATTTTCATTACCATTGAATTTTTTTTATACCAAACGCCATCTTAGTCTACTTCCACTGCTCTCTCATATTTTTTATTTCAATATAGTATTTACTAACTATCTACTACTATTATATATATATATATATAAAGTTGCAAGTCGATCAATATCCTCAAAGAGTGGCAAAGGTAAAGCTTCCAGTTCTACCTCATCAATTCATAACATAGAATTTAGAAAATAATATTGAAGATGCACTTAATTTTGTTTATGAGAATATCTTATTCGATGATGATGATGTGCAATATGTCGTCGCCACCGCCACCACTACCACTACCACCACAACATCCTATACAAAGAGTGAAATTCAAAAATAAAATATGAGGAAGTCTTATGTGCAATATTGCAAATGCAATATTGATTAAGAAATAGAAATTTAAAAAGTTTGCGGGTCAAAAATAACAAAATTCACGAATCTAGATCGGATTGGATTGGATCTGGACAATTTTTAAACTACAATGTTGATAGGCGAACTACTAAGGGAAGATTAACAAAATAAATATCACAAGGCTAAAGAGCTCGCCAGGAGCCCGTCAGGTTGGTTCAGTGCCACATCACCACATTTGACCAGTCAACACCATGAAGAGAGATAGAGAGAGAGAGCTCGCCCAGTTGACCAGGTGCCATGCCACCAGCATCTGACCAAGTGACCATCATGGAGAGAAGAACTCGCAAGGGAGGCCGCCCAATACCAGAAGTCATGACCTGATCCTACTACCATCATCACGTCCCAGAGTAGCACAAGGCAAGGGAGCTCGCCCAGTCGGAAGTGAAGTCAATAGCTATATAGGGAATTAGTAGTGACGTAATAGGACAAAGCAATGTAATTAGAGTGAAATAGTAGGCATGATGACAAGTGTTTGTCAGCACATTAGGCTAAATAAGCCCACTAAGTGTCACATCATTACATGCAAAACTATAAATAGGTCCATTGTTACTCATTTCTCTCTCTAAGTTAATAATACACACAATATTTCTTCTCTTTACTTTCTCTCTCTATAAGAAACTCTCTCAAACTTATATCTTGATTATTGTTTGGTAGGATTTCAGTGTTAAATCAATCACATAATCACTCAATTAGATAATTCTACCAACATACAAAATTTTTGCTCCTAGTTTGTGTTGTTGTATAGGCAAATACATGTTATTATAAGGCAAATTGTTTGTTACTATAAGACTATTTTTTTTACATATATTCATTTATTTTTGTAGAAGTAAACTTTTTTCATACAATGTAAGAACTAAGAACAAATTGTGTGTTACTATAAGAAAAAAATATATTAATTTTTTAGAAATATTTATTTATTTTTATAAAAATAATTATTTTATTCATATAATAACACATATAAAGTAGTAAAAATGTGTTACTACATGAAACAATATACCTGAATTTAAAGGAATGATGAATAAATTAAGAAACACATATTTATTTATCCGAAAATATATTTTGTCTTTACAGTAACACAAATTTGCTCATATTGTAACACAATCTGGGAGCAATGTGTGTGTTACTATAAGAGTAATGTATGTTATTTTACGTATTAATATTTATTTGTCTTTAGAAACATATACATTATTTTTATAGTAACATATATAAGGTATTAAAATATGTAATTATTATATTAATAATATATTATCAACATAAATCAACAAAAAGAATGACAAATAAATTAAGACACGTGTTTATTCTTATTGTTGATAAAATAATTGACGTGCGTGCTTAAGAAAGTAATTAATCAAGTCCGGATTGACGTGTCTAGAAGAATTGATCGAGCACGAAGAAAGAACCAGATCGAAGAACGCTCTGACGAGTCGCCAGTTATTGAGTTGGTGACAAGTCAGCAGCTTCGAGTGAAGCAGGCTGGTGACGATCCAGCAGCTTGTATTTCTTTTATAATGTAATCGAATTCATTCGAATAAGAGATACGAAATTTACCCCCTAACAAAAAAATTGCTTAAACGACGTGCTTATATACGACCTACCTGTTTACATATAAAGCCTCGCATATATATCTATTTCAGCTTATTATTGGTGTAATCGACGTGATTATAGCCACATAATCGTGCTTATGAAAGTTACATCAACAATTTGGCGCTAGAGGAAGGGCGTCTGACCTCCGTCGTTTCACAAAAAATTTCATTTACGTTCATATGAAGATTAATGACACAAGATTGAAAGCTAAGTTTATCTTTTTCTTGATTTTTGTCAGATTTTATGCATATTATTTTTCAAGAAAACGAAAAATAAAAATGATTGATATATTATATATCATCTGCAAATTACATAGGTATATATTCATTTATATACATACACGCTTAGGTACAATAGTATGGTAATTTGAACAAGGAAATGGAGCAATTCTTTGTTCACGACTGACAACGATGAAGCCGTTTTCTATACCCCGGCTATTGTTGCACGATCGAAACCCACAAAATTGCATGGCCAGAAGTCGTCTTCAAGCAGGGACTCCTCACCACTTCATTAGAAACCTTGCCACTTACTGTTGGAATTGATGAACAATTGCCAGTAGTTGTGGTCAAAGTTGGTGGGTGCTTACCACAATGGAGTCGGTGGTCAAAGATGGTGGGCCGTATACCACAAGGAGGTGCTCGCTGAAGGGGTTGCTCACCTAGAAATTGGTCACATATACGTAGTTGTTCGCCCGAATAGGCTGCTCGCCTAAAAGCCCAGAGTGATGTTCGCCGCCCATGAATGTTGTTCGCCGACAACACATATGGAGTTGTTCTCGCATCCAACTGTTCGCGCACCACATAGTTGATTACGTACCACTCGGATGGTCGCGTATCACGAAGATGGCTGCGCGACACACAATTGTTTGCAGAAAACTCAGAATAAACAACAAGCTGTTCACGGATACAAAGTGTTCACTGCCTAATTGATGTTCACCGCAAGAGTAGTTCGCCACCAGGAGAAGCTCGTCGCAACGACTGTTCACGCAACGGCTGCTTGCCGAGGAAGTTGATCACCTAATCCAGCTGCTCGCAGAAGAGGCTGATCGCACCCTATTACCTGTTCGCCTACAAAAAATATAAGAAGTTGCTCGCTGCATATTGGATGTTCGCCACATGAAGTTGCTCGCCACAACGAGTTGTTCGTTGCTTGTCGACAAAGGGAGATGTTCGCCAGTACAGCTGCTCTCCTTGTCAGATGTTCGCGCAAGGAGTTCCTCGCCTAGGGACCTGTTCGCCCATTACCTGCTCGCTGCCCAGATGACCACCCACTATTTTGGTGGATTGACGGAGTCCGCTGCCTCACTTATGCATTTAAAAAAAAAAAAAAGAGGACTGGCGGAATATATATGCACGCCCAAATTTAGATTTCAGAGGATAATTTGGGCCTAATTAATCCTGAGAGTACATTGACCCAATTATTCTTGCAGGTACTGCACACATCCATAATTGGAGGTGGTTGATCAAGGTGGCTGGCGAAGGACCTGTTCAAACAAGTTGATGGCCTATAAAAGAAAAAATAAAAGGAAATCCAAATCAGGTACTGCACACGTCCATAATTGGAGGTGGTTGATCAAGGTGGTTGGCGAAGGACCTGTTCAAACAAGTTGATGGCCTATAAAAGAAAAAAATAAAAGGAAATCCAAATCAGGTATTTATTGATTCAATATTTAAGACCCATTACAATTACATGTTTCTTTGGGCTATTAAAGAATAATTGGACAAGTTATATCTTAAGGCCTAATTGATCCTTTAATAATTTATTAATTATTAGCCTATCTCAAATAAATTAATCTTGCATGGATAAAAATTAATTATTTACAGGATTAATTTAAGAGAATAAAAAATTACTTCTTAAAGTAATTAAACTCCCTGCGGAAAAAATTGCAAATAAATAAATTAATCCTGCAAATTAGGCCCAATTTTTATATAAACCTAATATGCTTGGCCTAAATTAATTAAATTAGTCTTGCAGAATAGAAATTAATTCTTTGCAGGATTAGTTTAGGAGAGTAAAAAATTGCTTTTTAAAGCAATTAAATTTCAGAGGAAAAAATTACTTCTTAAAGCAATTAAATTCCATAGGAATAAAAAAATTGCTTCTTAAAGCAATTAAAATTCAGAGGAAAAAATTGCTTCTTAAAGCAATTAAAATCCAGAATGCCTCCGAGCACAATTATTACCAGATTTCTCCAGGCATGATTATCACCATATGCCTCCGGACATGATTATCACCAGATATCTTTGGGCATGATTATCCCGTCTTTATATGCGATGTTCATCCCGCCTATATTGACGATGCCGCCTATATAGGCGATGCGCCTTCTCAAAGCAGTAATACTTCCTGAAGGCATGATTATCCCGTTTTTATAGGCGATGTCCATCCCGCCTATATTGACGACGGCGCCTATATAGGCGATGCGCCTCCCAGAGGCATGATTTCGCCCATATACGCGATGCTCCTTCTCGAAGCAGTAATACTTCTTGAAGGCATGATTATCCCGTATTTATAGGCGATGTCCATCCCGCCTATATTGACGACGACGCCTATATAGGCGATGCGCCTCTCAGAGGCATGATTCCGCCCATATAGGCGATGCGCCTTCTCGAAGCAATAATCCTTCTTGAAGGCAGGATTATCCCGTCTTTATAGGCGATGTCCATCCTGCCTATATCAACAATGCAAATTGGCGATACGCCGGAACATTTCAAATAATTCAACTCTTGATCATAAATCACAATCAACAGTTGAATGGGGGGCAGGAGACGATGTTGATAAAGAGCAGTTAGTTGGTTGTCTGACTCAAGCAGGCAGCTCAAGACTCAGACAAACAACTCGATGAACAGGTATGCGAGCGTGAAACTATTGATACCTCAACACTACAATGGGGGGCAGACCCTGATACACAAAATCATCAAGAAGCTAAAAACTCAAAATACGCAAGGACACTAGTCCCAAAAAAACATTATTGTCAAAGCTCGAGTCAAAGGCCATCAAAGTGCCCAGGTTCACTAAGGTGTCCTTCTTAAAGGATCACTAAGAGCCAGCGGCTACTAAAGTGCCTAGGTTCACCAAAGCATCCTTCTTAAAGGACCGCTAAGAACCCACAGCCCAACATAAAAAGACTCTCAAAAGACGAAAGTGTCTAAGGCAAGGTTTATAAAACCCAATCGCCCAAGAGAGCAAAAAAGTATGATTCGCGGCCCTAAAGTAGCGTAAGACGAACAATTCACTTCCGTAAGTGGTGTAAGACGAACATCTGCGTACCAAAATATAAAAGCGAGCAAAAGACAATAACGTGCAAAAAATATAAACAGTTGGGGGCATATTCACCAACGGCAGGAGTAATCAACCGAAGTGAATGTTGGCATCTCAGCTGGCTAAATCACATCCATTAGTATGAAAGAAGCAGGGCCGATACTACAACGAAAGTCACAAAGCAACCAAGCGGAAGCGCTTGCCAGGAAACTATACATTGAATATTCCAGCAATAGCAAAGCACAAAGAATCTCCAGAAAGATCGAAAAGCTGCAAACTATTTTTCAAATGCATCTACTTGCAGGTATAAAGAAACACAAGAAGTCAATGCTCACTCAGCCCGCACGAATGGAGCAACGAATGCAGAGATTCAAATAACCTATGGGTATCTGGAAGGATTGCATGGTACTCTTTTTTCCCTACGATAGGTTTATCCACAAAGGTGGTTTACGGCTAGGTTTTTAATGAGGCCTGTAGCGTCCTTCTATGTATTTGTAACACGGTTATAGAATCCTGCGAAGCCACACTTGATGCATCTATGCAGGAATACAAGGAAATACAAGCACAAAGAAGAAGACAGAGCGAAAGACAGATCAATTCAAGCTCAATCTACTTCCTTGCACTGGAGAAATCTTACGAAGATTCAGATAGACTGATGCTCATTATTCATCTAACGATTTAAACAAACATCAGGCTAGGGGGCAATTGTTGATAAAATAATTGACGTGCGTGCTTAAGAAAGTAATTAATTAAGTCCGGATTGATGTGTCCAGAAAAATTGATCGAGCACGAAGAAAGAACCAGATCAAAGAACGCTCTGATGAGTCGCCAGTTATTGAGTTGGTGACGAGTCAACAACTTATAGTGAAGCAGATAGCTGTTCAACAGCTTCGAGTGAAGCAGGCTGGTGACGATCCAGCAGCTTGTATTTCCTTTATAATGTAATCGAATTCATTCGAATAAGAGATGCGAAATTTACCCCCTAACAAAAAACCTGCTTAAACGACGTGCTTATATACGACCTACCTGTTTACATATAAAACCTCGCATATATATCTATTTCAGCTGATTATTGGTGTAATCGACGTGATTATAGCCACATAATCGTGCTTATGAAAATTACATCAACACTTATAAAAATACATATTATCCTTATAGTTATTTTAAAAGTATAAATAAATAATTTTTTAAGAAGTAGTAATACACATTTTGTATTATAGAAATATACATTGGTTCATATTATATAGTAACACAGTCTGAGATTGTCGCAATTAAAAAATATATATATGACTTGGTCTTACCCGTTTAGGATCCACAAAATTTGATCTGGATCTATCCATAGTCCATAAATTTTTTGAATTGATGTTATTTAAAGTATATTTGATCTAAATAGTAAAAATAAGTATAAATTTTGGTATATTGCACATGTCAACTTTGGTGCAATATTGCATTCAAATCTTTGTGATAAAATATTAATCCAAGTAACATTAATCTATTACATATACCATCATAATAGTGAATATATAAAAATAACAAAACTTAATAAAAATATATATTTAATGACTAAAATTAAGATTTACGAGGTAGATTTGAGTATCTATCAATTGAATTCGCCACGTAATAGTAGAATTTATTACACGAAGAATCGAATACACATATTTAGAATTATACTCAATTTAAAAATGTGTAAATTAAATAAAGTAATATGATAATTTAAAAAAATCCGTATAGAGAGAATACTATACTCTATTTAAAAATGTGTAAATTAAATAACCGATCCAGATTTTGTCCCGGGGTCTCCATGAGGATGCCACGCGCTTCTTCCCAATACTCAATCTTCTCCGTCCACGCGTCTCTTATCCGACGGTTCTCCGCACTCCCCTTCATTACCATCTACATACAATACAATCCGCTCTTCCCACTCATCATCATCATAATCTTCGCACTTCACTTCATTTCGAATTTCCTCTGCTCTCTCTCTCTCTCTCTCTCTCTCTACATCGTATAATATACGCAAAAAACGTGAACAGTTATGCTTCTGAAAGCTTCGCCTGCTTTTGGCTTGTTGAATTCCCAAGGGGAAAATCTGAGTGGTTTGTTTTCCTCTGCATCTTCATCGCTATCGATTAAGAATTTTGAGGGCAGAAGTGGAAATGGGTTCGTCGTGTTTGCGGCTAAACACTCCAACAGCAAGCCTTCAACCGGCGTCGTTTTCGAGCCCTTTGAAGAAGTGAAGAAGGAGCTCATGCTCGTACCCAGCGTCCCTCAAGATTCGCTTGCGCGCCATAAGTATGCTGACGAGTGTGAGGCCGCTATCAACGAACAAATCAAGTGGGTTTTCTTCGATTCCCAATCTTCATTTATACGTCTTTTCTTTTTTTGTTTGAAATTTTGCACCCCCCTTTACATTTCTTCTCTCCCTTTTCATGGAAACTGAATCGGGTATAGTATCTCAGTGCTAATGGATTTTGATTGGTATGGTGATTACAGTGTGGAGTACAATGTTTCATATGTGTACCATGCTATGTATGCCTATTTTGATAGAGACAACGTTGCTCTCAAAGGACTTGCGAAGTAAGCCACAAAAACCTTTTTGGTTTGAGAAATCCTTTTGCTTTCTCAATTTTGAATTAGGTATGGGTTTATGGTTTTATTTCTCTCTAACAGGTTCTTCAAGGAATCCAGTTTAGAAGAAAGAGAGCACGCTGAAAAATTAATGGAATACCAGGTGTTCTATGATTTTCCCCTGTTATATTTTCCTTTTCGATATCAATAGTAAATTAGGAAGTAAGTTTTATATCAATTGTTCAATAAAACCCCAGAACAAGCGAGGTGGAAAAGTAAAGCTTCAGTCTATTGTGATGCCACTTTCAGAGTTCGATCATGCTGAGAAGGGAGATGCGTTGTATGGTAATGTTTCTTTGCTTTCCCATGGTGCCATAGTTAGATTCTAACATGGAGATATTATCTTTAAGGTGTGTGTATAGTAATCACTGGTCATGTATATCCAATAATTGAATGGTTGCTAAATGGTACATCTGTCCTACTTTGTGCATTAAACCATATTTGATGTCTATCCAGTGTTGACATCACTGGGGACCAAATTTTGTCTTGATCTTCTTATATTACTTTGCATATTAATATTACATTGGGAAATAATGGAATGATATTCATGCAGTCTTTCTTTTGGAGTTATTCATATTCACATTTTAATATCTTGCTTAATAACTTTTTTGTGGGATTAACTCTGTACTCCAAGATTTTTCTCCAAGCCACCTTATACCCCCTTAATTTGTTCCCAGAGGGAATCGAACCTGGCTCACTCACTAAAGTGAGGAGTCCAGTGGGCACCTTATATCTCGAAGATTAACTCTGTTACTTGTACCAGGACATGATGTGAATCATAGTTTGTGGATCTGGAATCTTTTTTAAATTTTAAATCAAGTGATTTCCATCTAACTTTTGGTGTCACAAGAAAACAATTTTGTCAAAATGAAATCTATTGTTTTGCAGATCTCCCATGACAAGCATAAGTATAATTTATATGCTGCAATCGCTAGAGTTGCAGCAATTTGCCACAATCGAATGTTCCTGTATCCGTTCTCTATGTACTCACTGTGACACTTCTACCCCCTAGTAACTATACATTGTCCACTGCACCCTAAAAATTCTGAAGTATAAGAAAGACAGTAATATTCAACAATTACATCCTATCCACCTGGAGATGGAGGAGAAATTAATTTGATCTGGATTAGTGAATATTAAAGTGATGTCATACATGCTGGCAATGGAATGCAAGACTTCTGAATGTGAAACTGTGCAGATTGGATTGAAAACTGCATGTTTGTAGGATAGGGTATTCGGCAGGGTGTTTGGGGCTTCAGTGGTGTTAAGTTAGATCAATAATTTGTATTTTTTTGTTTATGTTTCATTGTGCACTTGACAAGGCCCTGGTGATCAGATGGCCTTTGATGATGCTTCTTTTGAAATGACCGCTGGTGGACCCACCTTCTTTGTAGGTTAATGGATTCAATTATAGGGGAATACTTTTTTAGAATTGATCGTGATGTAGACTTTAATGGTGTGATTTTGGGATGTGGCAGCAATGAGTGACCTGTAGATTTTTTTCATGTTGTATTTTTAGAGCAGGACTGGGAAGTCCACAAGAAACTGTCTGGTCTTAAATTAAGCATATTGGTAACAGCTGTTATCTGAAAAGCTAATTCCCCTCAATTTTTCTTTTGTTTTTAGTGGAAGGAGTACATGCATTATATTGTTATAAAAAAAGTGCAGTGACTGAAAAACATTTACTGGTTTCTAGTTAGTAGTTACTTTATGCTTGTGATAGTTCTGAATTATATCTGATTTAGTGTTTAAAGCAAGAGAAGAGATGGTGACAAGCTATAGCTGATGTCCTTTTTTTTGTTGCTTGCATTTGTAATTTCTCACCATTGCATCTAATGTCTATGAACCAAAAAATTTCTTCACTCTTGTCCTGTGTTTCTCTCTTCGTACCTTTATTTGTCAAATCCTAAATAAGCTTTATTTTTTCTTCATTTCTCCTATATCTGTATTGCAGCTATGGAGCTGGCACTGTCTCTAGAAAAGCTGACGAATGAGAAGCTTCTAAATTTGCATGCTGTAAGTGATACTTTTTAGTTATTTCTTTTCTTGTTGATAATAGCAATGGTAATTTTGATATGAAAGTGGAGGTTGAATAAGATCAAGGAGTTATCATGGTTTGGATTCTAAAGATATATCTGACTATCTGCATTCTCAGATTTAGCTCAAGTGTCTTCTATAAGACAGTTTTACAGTTGCTTATTGGTGCAATAACAGGTGGCCTCTAGAAGAAATGATGTCCAGTTGGCTGATTTTGTCGAGAGCGAGTATTTGACTGAGCAGGTTTCCATCCACCACCTCTTTTTTTATTTTTTTATTTATGAGTAAATTGCAAAATTGGTCTTATATCTATTCGGTGTTGGCAATTTGAGTCCCATTATGAATTAATTTTCTCAACTAAGTTCCATAACTTTAAAAATGATGAAATTTTAGTCCAATATTGACTATTTTGCAGGATTTTTGCATGTGCCGCCCACGTTAGTTGTCAGCATTTCATGTAACAACCTGACTAATGACTTAACATCTTCTATATAATATTGAGACTCCATTAAAGTAATGCGACTTATGGGACTAATATTGCCCACAACCAATAGATATGAGATCTACTTACCCTGTTTTTAAGGACATCGCTTTCAAATTCTGCTTAGCACTACGTCATATAACTAACATCGCTGCGTTACAGGTGGAATCTATTAAGCAGATATCAGAATATGTTGCTCAGTTGAGGAGAGTGGGCAAAGGGCATGGTATGGATTTTTCTTTCAAGCTTTGCTTTTCATCAGCACTTTTACCTTTTTCTAGTTTTGATAAAAAATAAAATGTTCTTTGGCTCGGAATATCAGGTGTTTGGCATTTCGATCAGACACTGCTTTGAGATGAAGAAGTTGTTGCCTGGAACAGAACTTTACCTGTTCTCATCCCTTAAATTTTGTGTAGTAAGTTTCGTATGCTAGCAACCGTGTAGAGGTGCTGTTTGGCATGAGACCAGTTGCTTCCTGTTGCTTGTGGTAATATTAGCCGTATCAGAATGCCTCCCTCTGAGTGGTGCTTATCGTTTATATTTGTTTTTGTTAAATCTAACCATTTGATATATTTCCCTTTCTTATCCTTTGGGTTTCTTGTTTGGCTGAAGAGGGAGCCGTGGTCACTTATGTTTTTCTTATGTCAATAACAAGTGATAGTTCCATAAAGAACAACTCAGAAAGTAGTTAGCTTTTAAAATGCATGCATCGAAGCTGGCTATGTGAAAATATAACAACTTTGCTTTTTGTGGAGAGCCAGGTTTTTTCCTTTTCAAGTGAGACGATAACTCGAAGACATGACCTCACGGCATAATCAGTGATGCTCTAATCACTTAGGACTCATTTGGTTCGTAAGATAAAACTATCATATTTTCGACGGATAGATAGTTTTATCTTACGAACCAAATGAGCCCTTAGATTATTTAGAAAGACCAATTTAAGATCCCTAAAACTAAGTCCCGCCTGTTTTGTATGCCAAACTAAACTAAAGTGTCATTATCCTTTAGTGTGAGATTGTGAGATCTGTGTTATTTTTTTATTGAATAGTTGTTATTATTATATAGTGATAAAATTTTAGTATAAAGTGATTCACTTTTTTTTAAAGATATTGTTACATTTTTACTATAAATTTATTAGTAATTTTTTAAAAAAAAGAATAATATTTTTGTTAATGGTGATTATAACATTTCTTAATATATTTTAAAGTATAAATATAAATTTCTAATTTGAATGAGGCTGATCTGGAAAGGTTTAATTGATATGACTATATGAGTGAATAGCGGATACAAACACAATCTCAAAAGAGGAACATTCATTTGATGCATGTTTTTAGTTGTATTGGTCATGATATGTATTTTGTCACAACTTCAAGTATAATTTTAATTAAATAATTTTTGTGTGCATGAATTCAAATTTAATTTTGACTAAAGTTTCATTGTCTACACATGTTCAACTTTTCTGATTGGAGTAATTAATATCAGTGGTGTAGATTTGAGATTTAAAATTTTCTTTTGATGAGGCCTTAAGGTTACTATTAACTTCTAAGAGGTCAATCTAATGTATTTATTTGAAATGAATTTTTCATTTTTTAACAAGATTTTTTATTTCATTGAATATGAAGGAGTCAAATTCTTATAGCAAATCAATCATAATATCTATTGATACACTAGACTAGCACCTTAATAAAACAACTCACATCTATTTTTTAGATTATTTCTCCACATAGAAAATAACAACATCTTAACAAAATGTCCTCTCTGTTTTGGTGTATAAGAAAACTACTCATTTTTTCTCAAATCTTGACTTCATTTAAATTTCCACACTTAAATTCCACGACCCCATTTCTTTCACCTTTCCTTCTATGTTCACTAAATCTAAAAAGAAAAAGGATTAAAAATAGACTAAAACAATTCATGAATAGTGTATTGGGAATCTTTTAAATTAATCGGTTCTTAATATAAAACAATTCATAAATTTTTAAATATTTTCTGAATATAAATTAAATTTATTTTACCTATCTATCTATCAATTAATTTTATTAATTTTCTTACTACTATTTTTCATTTATTCGATCAAAAAATTATATATATATATATGTGTGTGTGTGTGTGTGTGATTGTATTAAAATTATTTAATTCATCATATTTTTCTTATATATGTAAAAGAACTCATGAGATGAGTCTAAAATTTATTAGAACTTATATAATCTAAATAAAAAAGATTTTAATTTCAATCATATAATTAAAATCAATAAACAAAACCTTAAAAACAATAAAATAAATATGCTAGCCCAATTTTTTTTTGTATGTTCAATATTTTATATGTTAAACTGAAAATATTTAGTGGACAATTAATTTGATATATAAGTGTATTGAAATATATTTAAAATTAAAAATAAAAAAAAATTATAAGAATTGGTACAAATTAAAAAAAAAAAAAAAACTCGTCCTCTTCACAAAGAAAATGTATTTCACCTCCAATAAATATAAAATTTCTCTTGGCTTTTAGTTATATATATATGTATGTATTTGCATCATTTTCATTGTGTTGTACAATAGTATCTCCCTTTCGATCGGTTATGTTCATCATATGTTCAACAAAAGAATTTATATTAAATCTCATAATATAAAATTTATATTACAAAATGTGTTTATTGATATTATTAATTATATTTATTAATAGTATATAAATTTTATAATATTGTATCAGTAAGTAAATATATATAATAATATAAGTAAATATATTTTGTGGTATCAATAAATACATTTTATAATATAAATTTCAGAGTGTGAACAAAGTTTTACTTGAATAATGTTCTATGTTCAACTATGCAATATGGAATGTTTATACCCATGACAGAAATAAAGTGGTCTACGCATTGTGAATAGATATAATATTAATTTGATTATAATATATATAACATAAATAATTTTATATTATTTTGAACTGTATAATAAAACTCATAATTTGTCAGATAATTAATAATCGTTGTGATCCGTTTAAGGAGTTAATAAGCATGTTTAATAGGGAAAATTATTTTTTAGAACATTATCTTATAACTGTTTGTAAAAAGAGGACTTATCTTTACGGGCTTGCAATTTTAGGCCACTTTCATTAATTGGCCTAAATTTGCAAAACATAAAAAAAAAGTGGTTTTTAAATTGCAAACTTGTAAAGATAATGTCCTATTTTTGCAAACAACCATAAGATAGTGTCCTTAAAAAAATAATTTTCCCTCTGTTCGTGTTGGGAAAAATTTGACAGGAAAGAAAGAAATTCCACCGATATCATCCGCCCAATAATAATGTGCCAAGTTTACATTTTTCGACTTCCACGTCTTCTTCAAAAGTTCCATTTCCCAAAATCTATATATTCCTACAAAAATCCTCATAATTTGAAAATTTCCGATTCCATGGCACTCCCTTGGCGGATTGTATTGATTCTTGTCTTGTTTATTGATGCAGTATCTGTTTATTCAAATGCCGAGGAAAAATTCGACGTTCGCCGCCATTTATCCACTGTTACCAGGTTTCCTCAATTCACAATCATGTGTAATTCACTCTAGTGTCCGTATTTTTTTCTCTTAATTAAATCAGTATTAGTTGTCTGGTTAATTGTTGCGAAGAAATGGCTGCGGAATAGCCTAGTTTCAGTCGATGCGGAAAGACGAGGGATCGAGAATTCTGTTTTTTAATCTCTTATCATTCAATTTCCCAATTAACTGCAAAAAATTTCTGGATATCGGAGTATGGCAACATCAACTACTGAATTACATTGGGCTAGTAAATTGTTTTTTGGAATATACCTTTTGAGGAGGATTTATCAAATTGGCGCATCAATATGTTCTTGTTTTTTTTTTTTTTTTTTTTTTTTTTTTTTTTTTATAGATTGAGTCGACCTCTTTTAATTAATTGTGATTCGAAAATCTTCTCTGCAGATACCATATGGCGAAGGATATTTCTCATAATTCGTATGTTCCTTCTAATATTCCTGATCAATGCAAACCCATTCACTTAAATGTTGTGGTAATCCTCTTTCACATTTGTAAATATGGATTTTACGAGTGTTTTAATGTCTTTTGGTTAATTGAAGATAATCTGTTAGTGCTACTATATTTAAGTTTATACTATTGATCATATTTATTCTGGTTCAGTGTGAAGTTAATTTGTATTATCATGCCATTTCGTGGAAGGATTTTGAGAATTATTACATTTTCTAAGTATTAATAAGACATGTGTGTAGAAGTGGCTCCAGTAAGGACTGGAAAATGGTCATATTCTAGAAATTTGATGGAAATGAACTATTAGTTTCATATGTACTTTCAATTTTCAGCAATTTAAAGTCTTAGTATGCTGCCATGCGCATGACTGACTTTACAGCAGTTTGTTCTTTAAAATAAATTATCAGTCACAAGTACTTTCAAATTCAGTGATTTGAAGTCTTTTTACATCGTCATTCGTACATCTGACCTTTCCACTGTCTGAATTTATACTTTGCATGTTAATCTTTATTTTCTGGACTTATATCATCATAGATGAATGGTTAAATCTGCAGTATCATATTGCTTTTCTTCATTTTCAACTCCATATTTCGTAATACTTAAATCAGCTCTACCTTTTCTGCCGAACACTTCATATAATTGTTGGTTTGGCAGGCAAGACATGGAACTCGAGCTCCTACTAAGAAAAAGCTGAAAGAACTAGATTCCTTATCCTCTCGCCTCAAAGTCCTTCTCGAAGATGTTAAAGAAAAGAAGTCAACAGTGGTTCCTGCATGGTTATGGGGATCGAAATCTCCTTGGACGGGGAAGCATAAGGGTGGAGAGTTGATTAGTGAAGGAGAAAATGAACTATATGAACTTGGTATTAGAACCAGAGAAAAATTTCCAGAATTGTTTAAGGAGGATTACCATCCTGATATTTATCCAATTAAAGCCACCCAGGTAATCATGTTTTCCATTTCTGATATCTTTATTCATGTCTACTTACTTCTGAATGAGGTGCCATATATACTCCATTTGAATTTTGATATATCATCATGTATTCTGCCTCTTGCTAAGAGATATAAACATATCCTTGTTTCTGCTCTGTTTTCTGAATCTGCAAATTGTGAGAAGAAAATGGATGATATTTAGCAATTGCTATGTTTTGTTCTCTATCTGCAGCTTCTTTATATTAAGTTTTGTGTATGTTCAGATTTTTTTGTGAATTTGCTCATTTGATGGACAAATATTAGATTCCTAGAGCCTCGGCTAGTGCTGTAGCATTTGGTATGGGTCTCTTTAGTGATCGAGGAAAACTTGGACCTGGACGTCATCGATCTTTTGCAGTTATCAGTGAAAGTCGTGCGAGTGATATAATGTTAAGATTCCATGATTGCTGTCAGAACTACAAGGTAAAGATCATCCCCTGAATGACATTTCGTTGAAATGCTAATTTGTGCACTGCTGCTACCATATGCTACTTATACTTTGTTCGGTCGTACATCTATGTATAAAAACTTGTGCCACATTTAATTATTTATTTATATAAGAAGTAATTTTCCATCTTTTCGGGATTAGGCCCTCTAATGTTCAGAACTTCTGCATAATCCTTTTTCCGAAACAATAAAAAATTGCTTAGATTACCTTGAATTTTTAGGTTGTTACAAATCTTCTACTCCCTCTGTCTCGTAGGAATTTGCACACTTTCCTTATTTGGACGTCCCACACAAATTTGCACACTACTAAAAAAGGAAGCATTGATTTACGTGCACACTCACAAACTTTTACACATATTTACCCATACACCACTACTTTATATATAAAACTATTTTTTCTTAAAAAATGTGCCGTCCCGTAGGGTGCAAATTCCTACGGGACGGAGGGAGTATTAAATTGATGATGCAGTATATGCCTCATGAAGTTATTCTGGTTTTGTCTGAATACATATCATTTTCAGTGTGGGATCATCAAGATTTGTATATAAGTTTTGCACCATATGAGTTGTGTATGCTTGCCCCAACAACTGGACTATGCTATGATGGAAATTTTTTCTTAGAAAAGTATCTCAGTAAGATTCCAAAGTTAATTGTAAACAAATATAGTATTTAGTTCATTGCGTTTATTTTAGTTATATATATGGATTGCATATGAGTTTTTCATTGGACTCTCAACCTTGGACCTTTTGTTTTGTTTCTAAATCTGTTTAGTCATTTATCACTATTTATGTACACAGTTATACCTCATAAATTGAACTTCCATATGGAGTGCTTTGGAGTTCTGTTTTTGATACTAATTATCTAAAATGATTGGTTTTCTTTTGTTTCACATTCTAAATTATTGACTAAGTTTCGTGAGGATGGTGTCATTTCCTGGTCAATTTGTTTCTTGGGAAACTAATACGAGTCAGATAACATTCTCAATGAGTCCTAATCTTGCTGCTGATTTTATATGACTACTGAAATGTCTTTGGATATTTGAATGAAGGCGTTCAGGAGAAGTCAGGAACCATATGTCGAAAAACTCAAGGAGCCTGTATTAAATGAAATAGCTCAAGAATTAGTTACTCGTTGGGGTCTGAAATTCACAACACAGGATGTATCATCTCTGTGGTTTTTATGCAAGCAGGTAACTTGGTCACCTTTTTCTGTGCCACTTCACTACATCTTTTGTTGCATTGAAATGTAAGAATACATATTTTCTTAATGACCTGTAGGAAGCTTCTCTGTTGAACACAACCGATCAAGCTTGTGCGTTGTTCAGTTCATCTGAGGTATTCTCACTTTGTTTCCTTCTATTCAGTTATGATTTACTATATTGAGACTTGACTCATATATGGGTTCAATAATAGAAGTCTAACTAAGATGTCTATTTTGTAATATAAAAGACTGCCGCAGTGCTATTATTTTAATTCAGATCAAGCTATGGTGTTTTTACTACATTAAATTGTTAGTCATGGGAAACCCCATTTATTATGGTTTACGATATTGCCCTGCAAATATGTTTTTTTTGTAGCTTGGTTTGCTGGAGTGGACAGATGATCTGGAGGTTTTTATTGTAAAAGGCTATGGTAATTCATTGAATTATCGCATGGGAGTTCCACTACTTGAAGATGTCATTCAGTCAATGGAGGAAGCTATTAAAGCTAAAGAAGGTATATTTCTTACTTTTTTTCCTTCTCCTTGGGCCATGTTTACTTTGCTTGACATGAAAGTGAAGTACTAAGTGGGCGCTTGGTTGAGGTTATTAGAGATGTGGATGTGAATAAAGGGGTAATTGTTCCCTTCCTGTATTATGGTCTTCAATGGGACCATTATTATTGCCATAAGCGTCTTCTAACATACTTGGAAGGATAGAACACGGGTGGATAACATGAAGCCTGTCATTATTTTAAAATTTGTGGACTAGTTGCATGAATGGATCCCAAAGGGGTGGTTTGATTGGAACTGTCCAACACTTGTAATAAGCAAATCACTATCACAGTCTACATTCTTATGATCTTATCATTTTAATCCTACCGGTCTATGTAAAGAGCCCTTAATGTATATACTCTTCATACTTAATTGCCTGGGATGGGATTGGGAGAGCTTTTGTTGTCTAGGCAGCCCTTTTAACTTAAAGTTGGGAGATAGTGGAATGTCAATTATAGTTGTCATATGCTTGTCGTATATTTTTCTAATTGATTGATCCATGAAAGCAAGAACTGATCTAGAAGAAGAAAGGTTATTTCTTATCAACTAAGAGCTAGTTGTAACTGCATGTGCTAAATTTTTTTCCAGTGTTCGTTTCTACACCTTAAATGCTTACCCTAATCATATTGTTCTTCTGGTGCATAAATAACCACATAAAAACAAATAATCTCTTCTGGAAGTCCACGAATACCAATTTAGTAGTTGCTAAAGATGGGTGCCATTAGTAATTACCCCGAGGATATTCTTTAAATATTTGGCTTACTTATGAAACTGCATGTTACACTGCCTTTTTTTGTCAAGAAGAAATAAGATACTTCTAGAAAGAAATAAAACGATGTATTCTCCTTGTGGCAATAATTTTTGGATTCAACTGCTGCTCAAATGCAGATTAATTAAGGTATAAAATCTTACTCACCTCCATCGATGTTGGTAATTTAGAGGGTGTTTGACTAAATTTATTTTAAACATTTTATAAACTCTAACATCTTATAAATTATTTTAAGAGCTTATAAGATGTAACTTTTTTTTAAAGGATATAAGATGTAACTTTTATAGCAAGTTGTAAAGTGTTTAACTAATACTACTTATAAGTAGATAATTTATCTTTTTTTAAAAAAATTTAATGTTAATAGAAAACAATTTTTTTATTTCTTTTATGTTGAGGTAGAGTTGGGGGAATGGTGGGGGGATGTCGGGATGGGGGTGAAGACGGTGAGAAAAATAAGTTGAGATATCCAACTTATTTTTCCGCAGCTTATAAGATGTAAGAAGCTTATTTTAAAATCTTATAAGCTATCAAAAATCTTATTTTATCGAACATATTTGAACAACTTATAAATTGTTTAAAAAAGCTTATTAATTCTGTCAAACACCCTCTTAGTTGACTTCTTAGGTTAGCAAGAAATTTCATGCTGCATATTCTATTGTTGCGTCAGGATGCCTTTATTTTAATGGAAAGCCATGAAATATTAAAAAACATGCATCAAGTCCATCAGATACGTGGCACACTTATTAACTCTTTACTTTTAAGAGGTTCAAATATGCTGTACGGATTTATCAATCATATTTTTTTATCATTTGAAGTCTTAGATTATTCTAAAAAAAATCTCATTTTGCGCTCTTTTCTTATTGCTTATAATCTTTTGCATTTTCCTGGTCTCTAGCTGGACTTGTTCATGGGAGCTATGAATTGGCCAGACTAAGATTTGCTCATGCAGAAACACTGCTTCCATTTTCCTGTTTGATTGGATTATTTCTTGATGGATCTGGTGAGGATTTTCCATTGTTTTAATGTTCTATTTAGGATTTTGTCTATTCACTGTTTAAGTTTTTACTCCTTTACTGGGTTAATATTTACATTATCTCTGCCGGGTTTTCAGAGTTCGATAAAATTCTAAAAGAGCAATCTTTGGAACTACCTCCTAAACCTCCTCAAAAGAGAATCTGGCATGGCAGCACGGTTGCCCCATTTGCTGGGAATAATATGCTAGTGCTGTATAGCTGCCCAGCCAACAACACAAGCAAATACTTTGTGCAAGTACTGCACAATGAACGCCCCATTCTGCTTGCAGTAAGCCTATTGCCTACTTATGTTTTATATATATATATGTATGTGAAAAACTGTTGATTTGGGCTTGATAAGATTAAGATGTCCTTGATGACCCTTGAGAAAAGAAAACACAATAAACTGGTTTCTTGATTTTCTGAAGCTCGATAAATTTAACCTCAAGAAACAGGAGGTTTCTAGAGCATTTAAAGCTCGGGAAACTTATCACTTGAAAGGTGGGTGAGTGGTGGTGAATGATAGAAGAAAATAAATTGTATGCTTTAATTCAAAGGTATCTTAGTCCTTTAGGAGCAAAGTGGCTATATTCCTTTTTTGTTCAACTGGGAGCCATTTTTATTTTATATTTTGATAATCAAAAGTATTAGAAAATCAGATATGCTGATCTAGCTAATTTATATATTTTAATTGCTACTATAGATCATGAATCTTTTTCGTTGCCCTCGTTGATAGTTTGGGTTTTGGTAGCCTTTAATTCACCTTTGTTGCTTCATAAGTTGATCCATTGCACATATTGTGCAGGGTTGTGACAATTCCGACTTTTGCCCTTTTGAAGTGTTGAAGGTATGCTTATTTTGCCTCCGTATTTTGGGCTTTTAGTCTTATTAAGTGAAATTGTGTTTGACAATGGTCAATCATTGATCTCTCAGGAAAAAATAGCTGCTCCTCACTTGAAGCACAAGTACGATGATCTTTGCAAAGTGGAATCTGACCAAACTAAGCAAATCAACCCGACCAATATGTTCTGGCAAATATTCAGTTGGGTTTTCCCGAGCAGTGGTGGGCAAGCACGGAAAGATGAGTTATAGATCAATTCTGTTTAACATTATCTTCGTTGCAAGTGGCTGACGACGATGGTTACAGGTTGAGTCGAGCTCATAACTTGAATAGAATGGAGATGGGATATAAGCTACTAGTATGCTCATAGGAAACATGTCTTACTTCCTAACTAACTGAGATAGGTCATAGGTTCTTCAAATCGAGTTTGGTTCTCAATGTTGTAGATTTACATAGACAGGGTTTGCTTCCGTTGCTGCTTTATTTAATTTGTGACAGTTGGAGTGAGATTCTTTATGTAAAAAATTTCTTCTCTTGGATTATTCGTAAACTTAATTTTGTGAGGTCACTTTTTTTAAAAAAAAAAGAAAAAAGAAAAATAAATAAGCAAGTGCTTTTGCCTATTACAAATTGGTTGTCTGAATGTATAATTATATTTTTGGTGTTGGAATTTTAAAATATTGTCAATTCAGTGTCGGATTAATTCACATTTTTATATTTCGAATGGGACAATTAGTTTATACTTAAATTATTATTTCCTTATTTTGATTAACTAATCTCTTTCTATAATCAAATTTATCAATTGTTTTATTATGAATTCACTGCCAAAAAAAATGAACTTTATGATTTTATTAGTTTTTTTTTTTACAATTTAATATACTATTTTTTACAATTAAAAATTTGTGATAATTTTTTGGTCAATAAGCAAATGATACTTTGCACGTGTTCTTGTTATTTTGCACGTGGTTTAATGTAATATGTCGAAGAGTATTATAGAGTATTGTGAGGTCCAATTACAAATTTAAAAATTATAAATGAAAAGTATGTTTGTATATATTTTTTATACAAAATTTTTAGATTTGTAAACGGACCTCACAATACTTTTCGACATATTGCATTAAACCACATGTAAAAAAAAACCCACCATTTATTGTCGACGGAGGGAGTAACTTTCATGGTGAACTTGAAACTCAAGAATACATATTGAACAGTTAAAAAAATGAGAAAATATGGTATTTAAACAAACGATCCGGTAAACAGTAACGTGTCGAGAAATTCTAATACACTCTACTATACAAATGTAATACATATAAAAAGTCCTCTTATATCTCACCCTTATTCAACCTAAGCAAATGCAGCCTAAGAAAAGAATATTAAGTAAATTTAGAATTTCTATTGTGAGGGAGTTCAACCTTGTATTTATTATGTTGAGAATGTCTCAAAATCAGAAAGGGGTATAGAAGTGCATTTTTTCTCAACAAGAATATCAACATATCCATTGTTGGGGGTTGTGTCACAAAGCCTTGAAACTCCCCCCCCCCCAAGCAATTTGGTCAGTTCCAACTTGCTCCCTCCATTTTGGTCTGTTTTATTAAATTTTGAATATATATGATATTTATAAAAAAATATTATTATTTATTACTATGTATAGTATAAAAAAATTAATTTAACAAATATATTGTAAATCAATATATACTAATAAAACATACTAATATGAAATATATTATGATATTTTAAATATAAATTTTAGTTGATATCAACATATTTAAAGATAAAAATAAATTCCTAAATATATTTTTAATATTATAAATTTATTTTTTAATCAAGATCTTAAATTTATTTTAAATATGTAAGAATATATTATGTATTATGAAATTTTAATTTAGAATGAATCGATCTGTCCCGTCACGTGATCTGTAACGGATCGATTTGATCTGACCCGTATATAGAGTGACAAATTTGAATCTTCTAATATTCACCCCGACCTACCACGTTATCATCCCTACCCTCTGTCATTGTTCCATTCTTTCATGGATGATGCAGATGAATCTCTCCCTCCCTCGTAATCATACATGGCATTGTTCCATTCTTTCATTGATTATGATGGAGATGAAATTATTTTAATAATAATTTGCATAATTATACGAATATATGGACAGCTAACAATAGGTTATTTTTTAACTATTATATTTCCTTAATTAATCAAAATTTTACTGATTTAACAAATTTTGTTAGTATTTTTGTATTGCTATTTCTAATATTTAAAAAGATTATTTATAAACTTTTCAATAGTTGAAACTATTTATTTTTCGTTTCCATTATTCTTGTTAGAATCAACCGAGATCGAGAGAAATGTTCTTATCTGTGTCCATATATACCATTCGTGTGGCCACAACCACAAAATCGAACGCAATCACCACCATCGCATGAGTAAAAATCCTGTTGACTTCAATTCTACCTCCATTAATTGAGAGTTTAAATTACAAATCATCCCTTAATTTTTAAATAAAATATATTTAGTTTTAAAAATAACATTTTATTAAATTTAGTCCAAACTTTCTGACATATTCCAATTTTAATCCCAATTTTATTAAGCAAGAAATCAATTATCAGTAAAAAATCTGGCATTTTAAGAACTATTTCCTAAATTATTGTACCATGACTTACGTTGATCTAAACTAGTTTTTTCATCTAAACTAACATAAGCATCCAAAAGTAGGAATCTAAAAAATGATATATTTCTCAAAGCTTGGGGGCAAAATGTTACATAAATATAGGGCATGAAAATACTTTTATTTTAGTTTCAATTGAGGAGATGCTAAAAATGTAAAAGTTTAGGAAGACGGGCCATTTTGTCCAGAGTAACCGCAGGTAAATATTATTATGAGATAATAAACCACACTCAACACACACAGAGTTGCTTGAAAGTTGAAGCATGATAAAAATAGGAGTTTGGGTTGTTGAATAACAATTGGTTTTTAAAAAGAAAAAAGAAAAAAGCAGTTTCGGTGCACATACAATACAGGACAGGAGGCATCCAATATAGCAACTCATTCATCCACGGGTGAGTTCACAAGGACAAACAGCGCCTTCTCCCCCAACTTCTCCCGACCCTGCATCCAAGGGAGAAACCCGTCTTTAATGAAAATAGAAAATTCTTCAATGGGATTCATGGGAATGGTATTGAGAAGCAACGAAGAGAAAATTATAACTAAAACAGCAGTTATATTGTTAGTATTATGGTTTGATCTTGAAATAAGCAAGAACAAAATGATTGCCAGTTGAACTTTGAAAAATGATGGAATGATTTGAGGAGAAATGAATAGTTAATCAAAATTGAATAATAATTTAACTTATTTTCAATCTCATTATCCCATACGAATGTATGACGAAGGTGAATTGACTATTTTTTTTTTTCTCATTAACCATGACAACTACCTCATGATCATTCTGATTACAATTCCCATTTAATTTTTTGAACCAAACACACCCTAAATGGTTCCGTTTCGAGACATCTTCGCTAATATGCTATAGCATAATATTTGTCCCAACTTGAATCACAACAAGTCAACAGCAACTTCTATGTAGTAACTATACAAATTACCAGTAAAATGTGAGTGTTTCGAGGGAGCACAGGGTACCTCTATGTAATTAGCAAACACCCTCCAAACTCCAAAGACAATAAAAGAACATAACTAAGATATTTATAGCATTGCTTAAATTGAAGTGCAGTTTCATACCTTCAGTCCCTCCAATTCAATAACACAAGCACACTCAACCACATCAACTCCTACACGCTCTGCAATAAAAAATTTGAGCACATTAGACAGGTCTAGTTCCCGATTAATATTGGTTTCCTTCAAGAACTGGCGGCTCTAGAGACATGTTACTAAACAAGAATAGAAATGATATACTTCCTACACAAATAAACACAATCTAAAAATAATCAGCAAAAATAATGCAGACTTAGGCTTGTCAAACTCAACAAAATCGTGTATGCATCCAAAAATATGGCACTGACAGATTTTGGTACAGATGCACAATAACACCACTTAATTGATTATAAAAATTAAAAATGTCAAAAGTCTTACTTTCCAAGCCAACTTCCATCCCAGTCGGATTTTCAAAACTCAAGTAGGCAAAATTCTTAGTTCTTTCTTTTTCTAGAAAGTACATATGGAGTAATTCACCAACAAAGCTCCTTAATTGGACTACAGCATCAGATGCGCCATCAAAGCAGTTGGAAAAGTAGATGTAATCTTCAGAAACATATTCTAAGTCCAACAAATTTAGCTCTTGAGAAATCATTACCGAACCCAGTAAAGTGATAGTAAAAAGAAACTTTCAGAAACAAAAGCATTGTAGGCTAACATCATAACGAAGTCCAAAAATTCCAGTTCAAATTCTTTCTTTATATTAATGGGGATTCAAAAAGCAATTTGTTGTGCACTATGAATCAACTAGTGAAGTTATGAAGGCCATTATATCTTGCCACTTGACAATGCAATATGACAAACAATTTGTGGTCTCCACGGTTCTTCTAACAAAAATGCAGCAATTGGAAAAATTTTCCTTCCTTTTCATGAACAGTCTACCATTAAAATGCCCCATATACAGTTCCGATGGGAAAAAAGTTATATTCCAAACCCTCTAGTTCCCCAAATGTTATTCACAGAATTGATGGTTTCCTGATTTTAGTTCATAAACAAACGTATATTAAACAGACTCTACTCGGACTTCTTCCATCTCATGTGCAATTTTGTATACAAAAGATATTGATTAAGGAGCACCTTCAATTTTTTTGTGCTGAAGTTATCTTGTTAATGAAAACCTACAACAGTTTCTGATTTCGTTCCACAATATCTACAACTTTCTAAAAGGATTTGGAAACTTCTTGTTCATTATTATTCATGAATCTTATCTTTCAATGGCCTTTCTAAAGTTTTTTTTTTTTTTATGTTTTCAATAGGCAACATGGTTGGGTACAGTTATTAGGCGGCGTCAACACAATTTAAAAATGTAGCTTATTTGAAAAAGTTAAAGTGCTTACATACAAAAACTAAAAGAAGTATAGTACTTAACAACCTCACTAGAAAGTTTTTAAAAGAAGTTTGACCAAATACAAATAAGAAATAAAGTTGCCTTGAAAAGACAATTTATGGAAGTTTAGGGGACGGAGTTTGATTTAAAGATATTAAACAGTATACCTTAAATGTTAATCCATTTCACTGTTGTTTACAGAGTTTGACCAAATTGGAAAATTAAACGAACTTTGGACCACAGTACGTTTCGTAATAATCCGTTTCATATTCTTCAAAAGAAATTTGACCAAATTCAAACTAGAACAGGTCAACATAGAAAGATACAGTCACAGAAATTTGGAAAGAAGTTTGCAATTGCATAGTATACATCAATCCTAAACTGTTTTTACAGTTGTGGATACATAGTCATAGAACAACGAGACTGTTATAGTATATGTATCATATATATCCTTGTACATATATATATACATATCTTTGCCTATTTTGGTTGTAACGTATAAAATAACATTATACAGTTAAAAAAAGTCAAATGAATTAGGTAATGGCTTTGGGTATAACTCAGGTAAAACAAGACCAACCAGTTAAAATTTCCTCCTAACCCTTTTGACATTTTAGAGTACATTTCTAGACTTATTCATGCACCATTGCAGTTATTTTAGAGAACTAATAACACTGCTTAGAAATATTATGCTGCTCGATTGGGAATAAGAAAAAGAATAATAGTAATGGGGATTGACTTTCATTCTCTCAACATTGAGTAGCATGCATAATTCTACAAAGTAAGATATTAATATGCTTTCATGCAATCATTTTCCCCTACCAAGCATTGTTTTAATAAATTCCTCATTTCCTTATCACCAAGACCCATTAACCAAGCAATCCCAATTATTTCTGCCAACTCTATTGTGTTTCCATTTGATACTTGACTTGATTTTTCAACCTATATCATTTTACACAGTCACTTCGCTAACATTAGACTTGCAATAAAGCAAGTCCACCAAAAGATGTCGAAACAAAATAGATGAAGGTACATATATCTAATAGAAAGTCATACCAAGTAGGCGTATTGCAGCATTCAAGGTACCCCCTGTAGCAATGAGATCGTCTACAATAACTGCACGTTCCCCAGATTGTACAGCTCCAACATGCATTTCCATCTTGTCAGTTCCATACTCCAAAGAGTACTCCTCTGAAATTACTTCCCCTGACAGATAATAGTGATTTAATATTTAGTGTCGCCTAAACATCAACGATCCACAAGCTGTTAATGTAAAACAGAACAAATTGTTACATCAACTCTGGAGTAACGCAAAGCAATATATTGTTGAAATTGAAACTGTAGAGCAAATAAATACTTTCTACATTATTCCAAAATGGTGAGAAAAACACCTATGAATTTAGAGAATTTATAAGAATTTCAAGAAGGAGCTGCTTCTGTCAGTGTAATGCAGAAAATAAGCTCAAGAAGCATTGGCAACTGATAATTCAACAGAATTACATGCACAAGAAGTTTTACAAGGTGGCAATTCAAATAATAAGATTATGATTTTTTTATAATTTCATAGAAACAATTGCATACACTGATTTCTAAGCAGCAGTTACAACAGGGCACATGCTATTACTATGGGTATACCGTATACGTAGTAAAAAAAAATTATTAACTTTATGTCCTCATTTCACCTACCCTATATATTACTTTCAGGTAACTTCACATTTATCTTGGTTCAAATTTTCTTAAAAGGGCGTGACTTCGATTAAGTAAACATAGTAATTTTTTGTAAATGATTTCCTATCATCATAAGCAATCTGCAATCCTACACAAGCACATAATTTGATACCACAACCAAAAGTTTTTTCTATTAATATGTAGAAATCTCTCAAGAATCCCGACAGTGAAAATACACAGGCATTGTTATGTGAACAAAATAATATCATTACCTTCTTAGTTGGCCAACGTAAGTGTTCACTCGGAGCTTAATCAAAACAGTACTTGAATTTAGAATAGAAAATGCATCTAAATATTTTCATTTAAGAGCAATGCAATTAAAATTTACAGTGCTCAAATTTCCCCAACATCAGCTGGTTAAACTTGTAGTACAATAAGACATTTGAACATAAAAATATAGATGAAGAAACTTCGAAAAACTTAAGGCAAATAACTTACGAGAAAGGGAAACAAATTATTGCAGTTAGTTGAATGATCAGAAAAGGATTATAAATCTATACCTGGTAACTTTTTAGGCTTCCTCATAGGAACAAATTTTGCACCAATAGCCAATGCAATAGGAGGACCAAATATAAAGCCCCTGGCCTCAACACCTGCATCATCTCTAGTGTTATAAAGAACAAGTAATTATGCAGTTATTAAATATTGCAACACAGAAAAATCAATATAAAAGACAATGTCAAGGTAATACAAATTCTAGGACTAGCTAATCAAACACACCCACTTAGGGTCAGTTTGGTTAGGGATGGAATGGGGATGGGAATGAATATAGAAAAATGTGGATGGGAGTAATTCAATGACTATGAGTAGTAAATCTTCATTTGGTTAGAGATGTGGCTGTGGGGATGTAATTTTATGTCAAATCAAAGTTAATGTTGTAAAGTTTTATTATTATTAGTTAGTGAGTAGCAAATCTGCATTTGGTTATGGATGTGACTGTGGAGAATGGAACTTTAGGTCAAATCAAAGTTAATGCTGTAAAATTTATTATTATTTGTTAGTGGCATAATGATTGTGATAGTAAATGATATGTTTTTTATTATTGTTAGTGAGTGTGATAATGATTGAGTATAAATGTTATACTTATACAGCTATAATAGTACTAATTATATATATATATATATATATATATATATAAATATATAATTTAAATGTACAATATATAACTAATTTTTTAATTAAATATTAAATAAATTATTAAAATTCCAAATAATTAATTTTCTAACGCCTATAAAAATTGAGTACTAAATATAGAATATTGAAAAATCTTATAAAAATTTATTAATTACTTAGTATATCTAGTCAAATTTATTTTAGAAAAAAAAAAATACTTTATAAGCACAAAATACATATTGCCAAATATTGGATCCTTCTCTATTTAATATGTTTATAAATGTCACTCATATAAGTAGATAATATTAAAAATTAAATTAATATTTGATTAAAAAATTAAATTAGTATGGAAGAGATGTGAATATTTAATATGAAAATTAGATTACGAGTACTAGATAAAAATGGTACTCCCACCGCCCCATAGGAATTTGCACCCCTGAAAATTCACATTTCTTAAAAAAATGTGTTTTTTAATAAAAGTAGTGATATATGATTAAATATGTGTATAATTATATGAGAGGACACGCAAATCAATATTTCCTTTTTTAGTGGTGTGTAAATTCTTGTGGGACGTCCAGATAAAGAAAGTATGCAAATTCTTGTGGGACGTCCAGATAAAAAAAGTATGCAAATTCTTATGGGACGGAAGGAGTAACTATTAAATATGAGAAAAAAAATCGAATGAGTCAAAAAGTGTTGATGTGCTTATATTGGGTTGTGTCTTGTGTGAATAAATGTGCATACGAGAAAGAGAAGGTTAAATGAGATAAAAAGAGTTGATTTGATTGTATTGAACTATGTAAAAATAGAGCGAAATAGAAATTTAAATGTGCACATTCAAAATAGAATGGAACGGGATATGTGGCCATCCCCAAATGTACCATCTCAAACCAAATACATACTTAAGCTATGGGCACAGATGGTGCGTGTATTCACCAATCAAAAAATTCCTTTACCAGGTTATAATAAAGTTGCCTAGTTTTTTAAAATATTTCAAACCAGAGGTATAAAGGCATAAAAAAAATTAAATTCATCCATAATCCACCAAATGACGCATTCAGTCAACCATTATCCAAGCACTCCATGTGACTAAATCTAGTTCAGTACCAGAAACAATTAAATTCTCAATATTTTCCTCCAAATATGATTAAACGCATATGCATTCTTCCGGAACATAAAAAAGGCATGTTTTAAATCACTTCTCTCGAAGCACATCCAGATCACCCGGAACATATCCAAACATAGCCTTATGTTTTAAAGACATATCTCTTAACGCCTCAAAGAGTCAAAGTTTTCTAGAATTTCACCAGAATAACTAACAGAAACATGAATTGATTATGCAATTACAGAACTCACTTCCATAACCTAATGCAGTGTATTGGTTTAGACTTAAAAAATTATATGGAATCCTGCAAAATCTTAAAAGTCATAAAAATCCTACAAAATCTTTTATATCCGCGTAAATTTTTTCAGCTAAAATAAATCTTTTTAAATCCTCATCCAATATATCCCTAATTTTTCAGAATATAACGCAAAGGCGCAGCTCAAAACAAAGGATACAAAGCTTATGCAACTACAGCACTCACTTACATGACCTAATTTCTCAGAATATAACGCAAACGGGCAGCTCAAAACAAAGGATACAAAACTTACCGGCAATGACATTGATCTTTTGGTCTTTATATCTCTCAACAAACAAATCGATCGTATCCTTAAACGCCTTGGGATCAAGCAACAGCGTTGTTATATCCTGAAACATGATCCCTATCGACAACGTAGACAGACAATTTCAGTTCAATCATGTAATCCAGATATGCAAACGTAGTGTAAGACTAAATACTCACCAGGTTTTGGAAAGTCGGGTATGACCCGAATGGTGGAGGCGATCCGAGGTATGCGTTCATCAGTGCTTACATCATTTGAGGAAGTCATTTTAGGTACAGTCACTCGCCGAATTTGAGGTGCGGTTGCGCCACCAGTTGATCCGCCGTAGATCGGTGATGGTGGCGGCAGTGTTAGGTAAGGATTCGCGACTTTCTTTTTCGTTCACTTTGGAATTGCAAAGTCGGATACGGCGGCGATTTCCCCTTTCTTTTTCGTTCACTTAAGAATCGTGATTCTCGTTGGTAATTTTCAATATCCGTATTCTCAGTTGGATGCGATGAAGATTTGAGAAACTGTTTGCGCCACCTTCGTGCAGATCGGCTCTTCAGAGTTCCGAAGAAGAATATTTCAATTCCACCGGGAGAAATCGGATACGCCGCCGCCAGTGTAGAATGGTCGGCCTCCGTGCACCACCACTGTCGATGTCTGGGTTTAATCTCTCACTGCTCTGTGAGTCCGTGCTTTTGTACGTATTAGGGCTGGAAACAAGTTTGGGTTGGGGATAAATTAATTGGGCCAAAATAATGTAATTTGAGCATGATAAAATTGATGGGCCACTTGCAAGAATTGGGCATGCTAAAATTAAAAGCATAATGATTGGTCTGTTATAAATTATTTATTGGAGTTAATTGTATTTAAATTGCTATTTTATTGTTTAATTATATTAATTATACATAATTTTTTTTTACATATGGTATATATAATAAAATATAAATAGATATATTCTTTCATGAATCGCACCCTAAATTTTTTTAAATATATATCATATATGTGTAATGTATCGTCTCGGTCCTAGCTCCTTGCACCTCTGTGATATAGGTAGCGAGATATTTGATTTGATGGAATTGAGACAACGCAAAAAACTTTCCAGGATAACTCTAGCCCAGGGATAGGGATGGTTGGGTACATGAGTGAAATTTTAAGAATATGAAGGGGTATAATGAGAAAAGATGGGGCAGAGATGCAAATGACGGTTGTCTAGACGCTTGTCAGCAATAAACTGTCGATGACTATTTTAAATCGGTAAAAAATATAGTGACGGTATTTGATGTCTAGGCCCTAGGCAATTTCTTTTAACTAGTTAAAGTCGAAGGGAGTTTATCGACAAAGTGTTCGAATTAGAGAATTTTGACGATGATGATTTCTCATCTGATGAGAAAGAATAAATATTGATGCTGAGTTTGAATACGACGATAAAAACCGTGTGTATGGAAAAGATCAATCTTTATCTTTTGAAATTCCACTTAATTAAATCACTTAAATTAATATTAATTTATGAGGCACACTCATGTAAATTGTTTTACGGTGTAAAATATATTAAAAATATACTTTTAAAAAAAGGCGGGTCATAAGTATTTGGCGGATCCCTGAGATATCTTTGGCAAATGGAAATATCTAAGAAACTTTTTCTTGTTTTTTTTCTTTCCCACTCCCGGTACAATAATAAGAAGCACTGTAAGCATATATTTTTGTTGCTCCCAAGAAATAAATTATAAATGGTCAAGGATCTGCAATAAGAATTTTTAATTAGAAAAAACAAGTTAAGACACAAATAAATCCATGAAAAATTGCAATAAAGAATGAAAACAAATTAATATTTATTCTTATAGTAACACATATTTTATATAATAGTAATATATTTTTACTCTAATAGTAACACACATTTGCTCATAAAACAACGTAGAAATTACAATCTTATAAGACAACGTTAATTAATTGTTACTTACCCAGACATTATAAATTGTAATTCTACCAAAAACAATATAGGGAATTATTAAATTTTTAGTAATTTTGAAATACGAAAAGTAAAATAGCTCACATGATTAGAGACTCACTATCTATGTCGCGAGGTCATTAGCTCAAATCGTCATTTGTCGATAAAAAAAATAATAACAATTTATTTAAATAGATCATGTGTAGGGCCAGGGTATATTATAAGGAGAGGTAGATGTGTTCTGGAAAGGATAGCATGTTTCATGCTAAAAGAAGTGAGAGATGCATGCCAGTGGAAGAGAGGCGATGAAGAGTTGATTTGTACTAGCAGAAGTTGAATTGGATATCTATTTAATTAAAAAAATATATTATTTGAATTGTTGATTGCAACTTTAAAATAATAAAAGCCTGAGATAATCTGCAGTTTATTTTAAATTTTTTTATATAAATAAATGTTAGTTGTTAGTAGTTAGACTGCGTACAACGAGTCTTCATTTATTTGAAAGCGATCTATGATATCATCATCAGGAATTTGTAAAAAATAAGTTTTTCTCAATGAAAATAAGCAAAGAATCATTTAATAATTGATTGTGCATGCTATTCCGCAACTTATTTTTGACATAAGTTATTAACAAATCCTCCATTAACAAATGTATCCCCTCCTACACAATATTCAAGCCAATCAAAACCAACAAACACTAAAATGACGAAAACCTCCAACTCACTTTGAGGAAAATCATAAGTTTTTTATTGACAAAGTTTCTTGAGAATATACGCTCTCCTCACCCATTTTTTTCATTTAATTTGGAGCATAATCCATTATGTTCATTATTTTCCCGGGATCATCTCTTGATGGTTCACTAAAACTACTTGAATTATTAAAGTCGACATTATTTTCTTGAGTTTGGGCAGAAAGTGAAACAAATGATTAATTTGGATGAATAAAACTCACTAACATTGGAGAAAGTCTTATTATCTTTCGATGAAGAGCAAGAAGTTTCTCGAGATTTCATTCTCTTAAATATAAATTGTCAAAGATCATGTTGTTTTTTCATTGCACTTGATTTCTTTGATTTTGATGTGTCATTTCTCATTTTCTAACTAAACTATATACAATAAGAATAAAATTGCAAAAGTATATTAATATATAAAGTTGTAAACTACAATTTTTAAAAAAATATCTCATTTCTAAAATATAGCAAACCTTATAGTAAACCCTAATCTATTTAGCATCAACAACTTTATCAAATTAACTCAACAGTCTAAATAAATGCACCATCAAATTCACATACATATTAAAATGTAAAAAATATTACAAGTCCTAATTTATCACTCAATATTACTAAAATAATTCCAAAATCCAACTATATAAAATTAGTTATTAACTAATAAAAAATATTAAATATTATTTTAGATTAAGTAAAAGAGGCTATCAAAAGAGGTAGTAATAGACATATATAATTTCCTTGCGCAGTGTAAAGAAATGTAGTGTTGATATTTTAAAACAAATAGATTTTAATCTATTCAAACAAATAATGACAAAAATGTAATCTAAATTAAGTAAATATAAAATATTAAAAATTAAAGTTGTACCTAGTCATTAAAAATATATGTAAATGAGCCCTATATGTAAATGCATTAATTTCGTATAATGGAACTTTTTTAAAGGAGAATTTATGCTCTCAAATTATTTTGATATAAACTGAACTTTTATTACAAGTGGGAACGATTTAAGAAAAAAAAAAAAAAAGAGAGGAGAAAACCACCATGCTTTAGTGCTTATAGTTCAGTAAGAATAATAAAAATATGAAATAAATGTATGACTTTAATATTATAGGGGACGCTTGGTAAAAAAAAAATTCAATGGTAATGAGAATGAGATATATACATAGTAATTATTATATATAATGAGTAAATAAGGTACATACCATTGATTTTTCTTCTAAATAAGGTAATCATCACCCCATTTGAATACCCACATCTCACCTTATAATCATCTTCCTCAATTAATCCCCCATACCACAACCCACAACATTTTTTGTTTGTTAATTTTTCCAAAATTAGAGCACAACATTAGTGATATAACCACCATGAACATAAACTCTCATTCAACATATGTAAGGGTAAAGCCGTAAAGAAGAAAAATAAAATTTCATTCTCATTACCATTTAAGAATTTGAAACATGCGCCCCTAAATTATCAAATCTTGAAGGCACTTTAATTTTAGGGAGTATATATATATATTCGTATTTAACCTTCAAAGTTTTCAAATATACCTAATACACGGTATAATTAAAAACTAGTAACATTGAAAACTTTTCAGAATAATTAACCCACATTTTAATGTATAATTAAACCATATTTTTTGATATAAATAATCTCAATTATTTAGTGAATGCACACAATTTTCAATCTAAAATATTTCGTGTAAATGATCATATAAAATATATATATAAGAAAAGTGGACTACAGCTTTCTCTTACCAGGTAACAAGTTTCATAGAAAAAATGCAGAAAAACATTAGTTTGTATAATAAAAAAAAAATTAATACATGTGATTAAATATATTAGTTTGAAAACGTACTAATACTATTTCTTTATTATTCTGTCATGCTTTGTTTGCGAGCCATACTATACCCCATTAAAGAGTATCAAAATTGTACCAATTGCACGAATTGCCTAAGTCCCAGAATAGAAAAAATATGAATGTATTGACGTATCCTAAACTATGTCTATGTCTTTAACTAAATGTACATTTAAGATTTCTTCCCCAAAAATTTATAAACATTAATCGCCTCAATATTCGTATAAAAGAATTCTATAGAAGTGCAACCACAGTTGGAACCTCATTCAAGTGAGTTTCTCCTCCAAGTTTGAAGGAATCTTTCTTCATCTTCCGTGTTAAAAAATTCCCCTAAAACTTGGATCAATCCACCAATCTCATAGCTTCATCCTTAGCACTCAAGAACAACCATTTAAATTGTAAAATGTCCCAGGAGAAGCTATACTGACCACACGATCGGTTATGCACCTTTTGCTTACGTGGTGGCTGAGAATATATCTGGGGGTGCCCTTTCAGCAAGTAGCTTTACAGCTTCACCAAATTTGCCTCAGAAAGGGAAGAATGGAGGTCTTCTCGAGATTGGGACCTCCTGCTTTGAAGGCGATTTTGACTTCTGTTGGGTGTCCAAGATGAGCCAACATTATTGATCTCGAGTTGTCCTAAGTTGCCCGATGAATGACTATGAGCTACATTGCCCGATGATTTTGTAAATGGATTCCCACTGTCGCTGAGAGCAATCCCAACATCAAACTGGCTTCGTTGAGAAACTGGAACTGTTGGACTTAGTGGCACCTTAGTCCTACCATCGCCTGAAACATAGTAATCCAGTGTTGAAGATTTTATTCATGCAAGGAAAATTAGATTTTTTGGTCCAGTAAGTTATCCCCATGTTAATTTCAGTCTTGTCGACTTTCACCAATTGAAAATAGACCGGCTACTTTCAACTGTTGAAAATTTTAGATTGGTAAGCGGTTGTACGGGGTAAAATATCCAGTTAGCAACGATGTGACAGAGTCCAAACCGTCCACGTGACAGAGTTTGAAAGGTCAACCAAATGTTTCATCTTCTACAACCAGTTATTGGAGTACAATGTCAAAAAAAGTAATTACAGGACAATTTTCAATTTGTGAAAGTCAACAAGACTAAAATCGGAGCGACATACAGGACCAAAAAAACACTATTTTCCCATGCATATTAAAACTGAAGTTAATCAAATTTTCAAGAATGCGAAAAGGAGAAGTTATTACCTATAATACGACTCCAGCGTTTGAATCTGATAGGCTTTGGAATATTGAGAACTGATGTTGTTGCTATGCTGTTATGATTGAAAAGCGGGAGATATCTTCGCCGTAAGATTTTTGACCAGTTTCGAGCACAGGATGACACACACAGTAACAGCAATACTGAAGCAAAAGAAATGGCTACAATAAACGGCGGATTTATCTTCATTTGAAATATATCATAGCCAGGAAATTTCCCAGCATATCGGAAAGCCTTCCCAGCTTCAGATAAAGCAACCCCAAGGGTCCAGGTAATGCTTCCAGAACCAATAATCAAATTGCCATCAGTAATGTGCAATCCTTCTCTCAAGAGGAGCACCACATACGGTGCTCTGAAGCAGTATTGTTCGATAAAAGGCTGAGGAACGACACTTTTTCTTGCAACATCCCACGTTTTTTCACAAAATTCATGACCTTTCTCTAGTACGTCATCAAGGGTTGAATCCGGAGTTAAGTTGAAAAATCGGTACACAACATAGAAGCCAGACATACCGTAAAACTGACCAACAGGATGAGGAAGACCTTCTGCTAATGCACATGGATGCAGCTCACAATCAATTCCTGTACTATTGTTCAACCATTCAGAGAAATTCACAGCAACTTTAGCAAGTTCGTTACATTTGGCCCAGTTTGGAGCTCCTATAAGCTGCACTGCTACTCCAGGTTTTCCTACTTTACCCCCAACTGGAGAACTCTCATTTTCTTGGTGAATGGACGAACAATGTGGACACATGTATTGCTCTCTATAACCAGACTGCAAACATGGATGATTAATCTCAACTTTCCCACTTACCAGATCTGCATTTGTGATCTTTTTGAGAAGATGAGCAACAGATTTATCAAATGCATCATTGAGACCATATCCAGCTAAAGAATAGGCAGTTAGTTGATGATTAACAGGGCCAATGTTAAGCTTTAAGCCCGTTTCATCCTGGTCACTTTGTTTATCTTCAAATGTAACCTGCAGGGATGAGCCACCCAAATCAAGTGCACCATATGTTTCCTTTTTGGGAACGGACCCCAAGACCTTAGTGTGATAATTTAATGCTATCCATCCATAATAAGCTTCCTCCACGCCTGTGATGATTTTCACCCACTCCTTTTTGCACAAAAAAGGTGAGCTCTTTAGAATGGACCAAGCATTGTTAAGCAGCCATTCAGAATCTGAACTTGGTAGCCTACGAACACCAGCTGTAGCATAAAGAAAGAGAGAAGTAGTATGATGTGAATTTTCTGGGATTTGCTTCTCAGCCCATTCTATAAGAGGTGATATTGCTTCCTTCAACCCAGATACATTATGCACCAATTTGTCAAATCCAGGCTCAGTCTCCATTCTGTTGTAGGCACGCCCATTCTGGGGACCCGGTTTCGTGTGGAAATCTTCAGGCAATGATTTTAGTAACATAGGAAGATTGTTATCCTTTTCTTGATTCATATATGCTTCATACACATAAACACGAGTTCCAGTGCTACCACAGTCGAGAACAACATAGAATCTGGAAGTTCCAGTAGACCAGTAAGAGAGGAGAGATTGCAGAGTAAATGAAAAACAAGCGATAAGAAACAAGCCGATTAGAACACAGATAACTCGATGGCACTTCAGTCTAGTTGAAAATCTGGGTGATATCTTATCCTTAGAAAAACTTGAGCCTTCATTCTCTTTCTGTAACCAATATGGCGGTACTTCATGACCGGGAATTCTTTCTAACCCCGAACCAAGATTGCCTTCTTCTGGATCAATTTGACGATAAGTAGACAAATCTTGGAGGGAAGAGGAAAGCCTCAAATTACCCTTCTTCTCTGAGCTGGAAAAACTATGAAGATTAGTAGGAGGCAATCCAGGTGAACTATAAGAAACAGTAGAAGCCTTTGGGGCTGATAAACGAGTTGTTGTAGAAGAAAATAATTCTGAAAGTTTGGTGAAGACCATCTTTTCTGGAATTATCTGTAGCAATCCAAATGATTGGTGCTAACCCCTCGATCAAGCTACAACAAATTGGTAGAGTCCATTAAGCTCCTTACTCATTGCTTCTTAGGTGCTAGTTGGACCTATAAAATGAGCCCTGAAAAATCCACATTATAGGAAAAGACATGTTAGTTGGAAGGAAATGGATATATTTATAGCCTTCCCCGATGAATGAAAAACAAACGATGCAACTCTGTATAGCAGAACTGGATAATGTCCTCAATAAAATTTTCCATTAGCTATATCTAATTATCAAAATAGGAAAAAAACGAGTAAGCTAGCAATCAGAGACATTTTACAAAGGTCATGAACATTGACAATTAATTTAACTGCCACATGCATCCAGAATTTGGACATACTTAAATTCTCCGCAGAGAAAGAAAAAGGGACTATCCATTAATGCATCTTCTATGACTACTGAAGGAGGAGGTTGTAGCTCTTTTACTTTTACAAGAACCTGCAACAATTAAGAGACACTTGATCACATATATAGCACAAAATTTCTTGAGCACCCTAAACATAACTGCTAAAATCACAAGTACAAACAAAAGGTAGGATTCATCAGTAACACACACCCAACATTCATGTATCAATTGGGAAAAAATAAGTACGCCTCATTTGGCAGCCTAATTGGATCCCTGGTTAAACGAAACATAATGTATCATTCTTCAGTCACAGGGACCAATTAACACTTCTTCTGGATTATTAATAGATGACATTTACATCAAAATATAATGATTTATTGCCCCACACCCCCCTCCAAGTATATAACTTCAATTTGGGCAACATGAAATAATTCAGTATTCCGGACCCTTGAAACTGTACTTTGATACACGGTGGGAGATCGATTATGATTCAATCCAATTGTATACAACTAACAAAACTTCAAGCATGCATATCTGTCACTGGCTACATGAATCTTCCACCATAATCATTCAGAAGTTGACACGAGAAACCTAAAATTATGTTAAGCTCCATCACGATACAAATTGAGCAGAGAAACTGTTCATCAGTACAAAATGAAACCACAATGTCGATATCAATCGATAGCATCGTATCACATTCATAAGCACCGCTTCTAAAACCATAAATCTTCTACTTCTAGATCTCTCTGCATCTTGTTCACCCGAAATTCAGTACATATGCTCTAAACAGTCACATACATCAAAACAGCATGTTCACTCTGAAATTTCAACTACATCCTGATTCATCTCAACTTTCAATATCCACAATTAGAACCAATTGGACCTTGATTATATAAACAATAGCACCTTATTTTTCCACTTTTTCCCTACCCAAGATCACAGAACCAGTTAAAAGCAATTAGAAACATAAGATCACAGATCTTCGAAAGCCCACCAACGACTGAACCAACAAAATGCAGTGAGATTCGTAAGAACTGCTGAAAAGAGGAAATACAAATAACATTGGAAGAAGCGACAATTTCTTACCGTCAGATCAGTGGAGAGTTGAAATTAATTGCATTATTCTGGGCTCCGCGGAACAAGATCCGAACTTGGACGGCGTTTTGGATTTCAATCGAAAAACACAAACAGCCAAAACAAACAGCTTTGGCGCGATCGATTACTCAACAACCATCTTTCTCTGTAATTTTTCTTATGGGGGTAAGAGAGGTTTGAAGTGTTCACACCAAATCATACTCCTTTTTTCCAATAAATAAATAATAATTGGAGTAATAATGATTAAATAATAATATAGCGTTTTTATTAAAAATGAGTAGTAGAAAAAAAAAAAAACCAATGAAGAAATGAAAAAGAAAGCCAGAGTTCGGCCAGTTACTGTAGCTATTATGTTTTTTTTTTTAATTTAAATGTAGCTGTTATGTTGCGAAACCTGTTATGTTGCGAAACCTGGTCCATCGGGCTTTTCGACTTTTGCGGGCCGGGTCGGGCCTTCATTTTAACGGCCCAGCCTGGTCCTATGCGGGCCACCGGGCCACCGGGCCAAATGGCCCGTTACTCTTTAATAATTAAATTTGTAAAATATTATTTTCAGCTAAGCAAGACAGAACATGTTTATATTTTTTCTATTATATGTGACCTTTGAAAAGGAAAAAGAAAAAAAAGAACATGTTTATTTTTTTTTTCTTTCCTTTACATAATTACATATATATATTTATATATAGATGTATATATGCGTATATCGGTATATGTATATATATTGTGACTTGTGTGTGTGGTGATTAAGTTATTGGCCAGTATCTAACCTGAATAATGGGCGAAGAGCCGAAGAGGTGGAAGGGTGAACAGCGACGAGCACAACGATGAACGGCTGTGCGGCACGGTGGGGTGGCGGCTGGCTCGGCGGCGCAGTGGGGTGGTGGCCGGTGCGGCGGCGCAGTGGGGTGGTGGCCGGCGCGGCGCAGCGTGTGCGGCCGGCAGTCAGGCAGGCGGCAATGTGGTGTTGTTGTCGTGTGGTGTGTCATGTGTGTGGAGTGTGCTGCTGCTGTAGAATCAAATTAGATTTAGGACATTGACTGTTTGGGCCTTTTGCTGGGCCAATTTCAGATTTCATATAAAAAAAAAAAAAAAATCGGGCAAAAAAAAAATTCGGGCCAAGCCCAGCCCAAGCCCGGTCGGCCCGACGGGCCTACTGGGCCGGGCCAAATAGGCCCGGTTCATTTCGGGCTGACATTTTTTAGGTCCAGTCCGGCCTAAAAATGGGCCAATTGGGCCGGCCAATTGGGCCGGCCCATCGGGCCGGGCTCATTTTGCCACCCCTACTGTGTGATGCATAAGTTGGGGTATCCACTAGTTATACTTTAGCATATTTGTACCACATTCTTACATATAATGAGTTTCTTACAATTTTCCTATTCAGGTCAAGAGTATTATAAATCTCTTTACCTCATCACAAACTCATTAAAATGTTCCACTAAAAATTGTGACATCTTTATTTTTGTGTATTAATATTTCACTCACCAAAATTCAATTTTAAAATATTAAATAATCACGATCATCTACTTCGTGAATAGAACGGTCATATCTCAACTGTTGAGTGATACTAGATGCAAAAGAGACTTAGACCTTGTTTTTAACTTTTAGAAAAAGTATAGAAACAATTTTTTTTAAAGTTGGTAAGAGATAATTTTTTTTTAAAAAAAATGCTTCTGACTATTTAGTCGTCATTGAAAACCAAATTACTTATTCTTATTATTTTTATTAATTGATTTATTATTAATGGTGTTATTGTCTCTATATACGGAAGGGCAATTTTGTAATTAAACATGTGTAAGTAAAGCTCGGGTCCCCGACTCCCCGGGTGGGTAACATAGCCCCAAATCCAATCACAGCATAGAAACCCTAATTCCTCTCTCTCAGGCTCAGCCCCGATTACAGCTCGACCGGTTTCAATGGCGGCAAGTGGGCCGAACCTCGAGTGCCGGATGTACGAGGCCAAGTACCCGGAGGTAGACCATGCGGTGATGATACAGGTCAAGAGCATGGCCGACAGCGGCGCGTACGTTTCACTCCTAGAGTATAACAATATTGAGGGCATGATTCTGTTCTCCGAACTTTCCCGCCGCCGTATTCGGAGCATCAGCAGCCTTATCAAAGTTGGCCGCATCGAGCCCGTGATGGTGCTTCGTGTTGATAAAGAAAAGGGATACATCGATCTTAGCAAAAGGCGTGTTTCCGAAGAGGATATGCAGGGGTGTGAGGAAAGATTCAATAAGAGTAAGCTCGTGCACTCCATCATGCGACATGTTGCTGAGACCATGAGCGTTGATCTTGAGGTTCGATGGTTTTTTTTTTTAATCGTTGATTTTTGGTACCTAGATGATGTGTTCGATTGATTTTGTTTCGTAATTCTTTTCTGTAAATTTTATGTTGTAGATTTGGCGTGAGTAAACTTCATATAGTTCTACTCCAGTCTTCATGTGCGTTCTAAAGAGAAACAAGTACTTGGGTTTTACAATGAAAATATGTTTACATTCTCATTAATGTCTTAAATATACATCGTAATCTGAACTAATTTGGCTATGCGATATATTTTAAGTCAATTATACCCGTTTTTTATGTGGATCATATAACACTTGTCTACACTATGGAGAGTGTAAGTATTGTTCTATCATCATCAATTTCCACTTTCTTAGGAGTTGCTTATAGATTTCAGGGCTAGTTTTGCATGATTCATCTGATATTTCAGGAAGTAGTTAATGGAATATTGTAAAAACAGTTTCTCTGCTTTTGTGCTCAGCACCATTTTAACGACGAATAAATGTGATGTTGGCTTGAAATACAACATTTGATCATAATATTTGACAAAGTAAGTATTTTTTATAATCAGATTTTAGAATAAATTAATCTTAGTCTGTTGATATGATTACAATAAGAGAGGAAGTAGTGGTTTTTTGATTGTATTATGGTGCCTTTAATGAGTTTTATATTTGTGAGATAACTAGTTTTGACATTGATGGATCACCAGTTGATACTATGGAACTCTGTCTACTTTGTGTTTTCCTTCTTGTTAAGGAAATAGACAACAATGAAACAGGAAAAAACAATTTATAGTTTGGGTTAGTTTTTTCTGTCTGTCGTGTTATTCTTCTCTATACAGAATGGAAATAGACAACAATGAAATAGAATATATAAGTTGGGGTTTTTGCCTTGTGGTGAAGAAATGGTTAAAGTTGCGAATCTAATATCTTTTTGTTCTGTCACTGCTTCCTGTAACAGTTTCTTCTTCTGCTAGGCTTCCTTAGTTGAACTTATCTGTCTTAAAATTCATGTGAAGAGTAAGCTATTTAGTGTTAAGTATCTCAAAATTTTCATTTGACTAAAATCTATGAAAGAATAAATGTATCTCGACCTGAATCAACTTAACCACATGTGCTCCCCATATTATTTCAAGTATTGTAAACATGAAGAATCTGTATATAATTATATATATGTGTATTCTCGTTCGAAATTTAGCTATTAAATGGCTCAATCCGGTTGTTTCGGTTGTATCCCATTCCGGTCCGGGGTAGGCTTATAATAAGTTTAATTTGCCGCGATTAAAGTGCTATCTCTTAAATTGTGAAAACTTCATTGTTACAATTATTGAACATTAAGTCCATCTCTATCTCTCCCGTGATCATAATTACATTCAATAATTTTGGGAGTTTATCCCTTTTGGAGAGCATTGTAATAATGGCCTATTTATTTAAAATATCCATTCTTTCTAAAATTATCTGCAAAAAGACTTTCTCCATGTATGTTTCCTTTTAATCTCACTTGATATCAACTCATTTAATGTGTTTTCCTCATCTGTCGTGCATATAAATGTGATGTTATCACTTATCAGTACCCCCTATTGTCAGATAATGATGTTGTGATTTGTTAGATGAACTCTATGTTGTGGTATTTTTGAAAATGTTATATTAAAAAACAAGATATTAAAAGAGTTTCCACAGCTGCTGTATGAGTTTGATGTGGTAGTTGGTACTATATTATTTTACATGCACTCATCCATTTTGTGCTATTTTCTATGCATTTTACTAATGACAAGTTTTTTTTAATAGGATCTTTATATCCATGTTGGCTGGCCTTTATACAAGAAATATGGCCATGCATTCGAGGTGAGATTAATGTACTTGTTTGAAATTTCTATTTATAGTGACAGCCTATTTAGATTAGAAATGATCAACATCTATATTTAAGTGATTAATTGATTATGAGCAAAAAATGCAGGCATTTAAAGTGGTAGTTAATGATCCTGCATCAGTGCTTGATTCCCTCACCCGTGAAATCACAGAAGTTGGTCCTGATGGACAGGAGGTTATATTTGTTCACATTGAGGTTTACATTTGTCTTCGGTTTCTGCTGTTATAACCCTTTGCAATTGGTTATTCTTTAGGTGAAGAAGACGGTTCCTGCTATATCAGAAGAAGTTAAAGATGCTCTAGTGAAAAATATTAGGAGAAGAATGACTCCTCAACCTTTAAAGATTCGTGCTGATATTGAAATGAAATGTTTTCAGTTTGATGGTGTTCTGCACATAAAGGTCTTAATCCTTCAATTACTCACTTCTCTTCTTCATGCATTTGGCATCTTCATTACCAATATGTGATTAAATTTGCAGGAAGCAATGCGTAAAGCTGAAGCTGCTGGCAACAATGATTGCCCCGTTAAAATCAAACTTGTCGCTCCTCCATCCTATGTCCTAACCACCCAAACTCTTGATAAGGTACTTGTTAATGTCTCAATGAACAAGTTGGTTTGAACTTTGAAGGGGTAAAAGTCCATATGATCCAATGCTTGAAATATTATATAGCTTTGTCCTGCTTGAATATGCAAGAAATACCTTTTTCACATGCTGTCTTATTGAATTCTTGGCTACGTCACATAATCATATATATGTGATCTATTGTCATAAGACACTACCAATTTTCTATTTGTAGAGATCTTGACTTAATGCTGTTTATACAAATTAGATGCTACCTTTTGCTTGATAAATTATTGGATGTTGAAATTACAGCATATCTTAATTGTAAATCAGGGCTGCCCCTGTGCACAAAATTCTAAACAAATAATTCAATCGAGTGTATACTTTAGCTAAATAATAACTTTTCCAGGTAGCTTGTTTAGTTGGCATTTCCTGACATCCTTCCTTTATCTGTTCACAACCTTTCTTCTGTAATGCAGCAAATATCGTTGTTGTAAGATGCACAAATTGCAAATTGATTTTCGAAACTTTTGGTTACACAGTAAAATGGGTATCATTATTTACCTTTAAAGTGTTATAGTATTACATCATTAATTTATTTCCCACTTTTTTCATATGCTGCTGCTTGCATGATTGAAGTCTGAAGACGAAAAGATTATCCTTGCAACTTTTGATTCTCAAGTGTCAATTATATTATCCAGATTTAGCTTGTTACTATGGGATGAATTAATTTGGCCCACCGGGTGGAGTAACAGGTGGAATTTGTTTACATCTTAAGTTGACGCTTATTTTGTTATTAATGCAGGAGCAAGGTATTGCAATCCTGAGTGAGGCAATTAAAGCATGCACAGGAGAAATTGAACGTCACAAAGGAAAACTTACCGTCAAGGAAGCACCAAGGGCGGTGAGCATCACTATTTATAGAATATCCTCTCTCTCTCTCTCTCTCTCTCTCTCTCTCTCTCTCTCTCTCTCTC
>JAPKLY010000207.1:57420-75244 GCA_026898435.1 Prunella vulgaris
CTCTCTCTCTCTCTCTCTCTCTCTCTCTCTCTCTCTCTCTCTCTCTCTCGGGGTGTAAGTGAGTTGATCCAGTTCGCAAGCTACTCGTAAAAAGATGAAAATCAACTCGAGCTCGAACTCTAGCTACTCGAATAGCTCACGAGTTCGAGCTTAAATATACTCGGTTCGAGAGGCTCGCGAGCCTAATCGAGCTTATACAATATTTACCATTTTGCCATTATAGTTTTGTATTATAAACTAATATACTCAAATATTAAAAAATAATTATATTATATGTACTAATATACTTAAATATAAAAAAACAATTAGATTATATATGCTAATATATACTTAAATGTAAACAATTAATTATATTTTATATACTCCCTCCGTCCCACTATAAGTTGCTCATGTTGCCATTTTCGTCCGTCCCACTATATGTTGCTCATTTACTTTTTTTACCTTTTTTGAAAACTACTATTCACTTCTTTATTATTATTTTCAATACTTTTTACACTATTCTCATTACTTTTTCACTTTTCTCCATCACATCACTTATACTTTTTCACTTTTTCCATCACACCACTTATACTTTTTCATTTTTACCTTAATTCGTGTGCCCAAAAGCAACGAGCAACTTATAGCGGGACGGAGGGAGTACTATATATTTAAATACAAAAAAATTATATTATACATACAATATATGATGTAAACGGTAAACCTAACAATACTATATAGATTAGTATTTATATATATTTATATTAGTATTGGACATGCAATATTTAGATAAAAAAGAATGAGCTAAAATTTATTTTATATTTTATTTTGTAAAATAATACAGATTGTCGAGTCGAGCCGAGCTCGAGTTTATTGAGTTTCTGGTCGAGTCGAATTCGAGCTAAAAAAATAAGGCTCGATCGAGTTTGAGTCGAGTTTCGAGTTCAACATTACTTGACTGAATTCATTTACACTCCTACTCTCTCTCTAAAATGTGGCATTTGATGAGTATGGTTTTGTTCAGGTGAGTGAACGCGAGGACAAGGTATTTGCAGATGCTATGGCTAAGATGGCACATGAAAATGAGGAGGTGAGTGGAGATGAAGGCAGTGAAGAGGAAGAAGATACTGGCATGGGAGATGTTGATCTTGAGAATGCTGGAATTCGGATTACTGAGTGAATTTTATTCATTTTTTTTGTGGTGCCATTCGATATTCTGTTTCATCAGTTTTGTTTAATTTCTTGCCCCCAATTTTACATTTTGTCGCTTTTTTGGACAAGTATATGGATATTGAGGTGAAATTAGCAATGTTGGTGATTTTGTTCCTACAATTTATCGTTTACCATTTTTTAGGTTATGAAAAAATCCTCTGGGTAACATCCTTTCCATTTTGATACATTTGTATGAAAGATTACTCCAAAACTGTAACTTTAGAAACTTCATCTGAACTATATTTATTATTTTAGTAAAAACTAAAGCATGATGCCACAGAGATGTTACCATGTCAAGACAACGTGATTGGTATCTGTCGAAGTGTCAGATGAGATGTGGTCATTATAGCCATGGTTGACCCTACTTCTCTTCAAATCTTCTCGAACTAACATGCTTGCCATAATGGGATAAAGACACTGGAATCAGTAAAACCGGCCATTCCAAAAAAATAAAAATAAAAATTGATTTATATGCCAATTATATTTATAAATTGTTCCTCTTTATTAAAATTAATATTTTTTTAAATGAATTTAATGTGCATGAAATATTGGGAGGAAGAACAAATTATAAGTAAAGTACGTGATGAACTGTGCAAGTGGCCTTTAATTTTTTTTTTTTTTGGCATTAGGTGTTTAAATGCTAGACAAATCAGTGTATTTGTGTGAATGAAATGATAGATTAACTTAAGGTATTATATTGCCTTTGTAGGAGCTAGTGAAGGACATAAATATACCGTTCTATTTAAATATTTAATTAAATAAGTATTTTTTTGTACTAGAAATAAAAATTTTCATTTTTTAAATAATTATAGTTTGTTACTTTGTTATTGTTTATCAATAGTAGATATTCAGAGAATAACATGACTTTTCACTAAGAAAATTAGGAGCTTGATGGTTGCGTTGTGCATTAAGGTTCTTCCGTTTAGAAATTGGTTTTCTGTGCTATATATATATCTTCATCCTGAAAAGCCATAATTTATGCTGCGAATCAAGTAAAAAAGCACACACCTCAACCTAAACCCAACTTTTATTTATAATCATCAATCGCCACCCATAATCATACACCCCACACAAAACTTATTGAATCTCCAACAAAATATTACCCAAAATCACCTAAAAATGTTACATCAGAAAACTTGCTGGGAGTGGAATACGCTCAAGAAGCGCTTCGTCTCGTATTCTAATCGCCTCCATTATACGTCAAAGCGCGACAATGGAACACGAGACGAACCGCCCTATCAATACAAAAATAAATAAATGAATAACCTAAGCAGGTGCCACAGCACACAGAAAATTCTCAGTATCACTACTGATTTCTCCAGCTTCTGCAGAAATGATCCTTTTATAGCAGCCATTACTATCCTGCACTTCATAATTCTGCTCGGTTGTTGCACCACCTGATAACACATCATTGCCTAGAAGAAACATCCACCCTTTGCATTGCTGCTTGGTCTGCAATTTGCTCTGGAAATTGCCGATGTTCTTCTGCACTTCCAACTTCTGCTCCAGCTCCGTCTCCACCAACGAATTTCCATCCCCGGCTGCTGGCAGCGTCTGCAGCTTTACGTCGAGAGGATATTTCCACTCAATCTGCATGCTGGAAGCAACGGAACCTGTCGCGGACTTCACCTCCACTCTCTTCTTCACCTTTATCTCGTGCTCGATCTTCTTGTACGTCCCGTTGCTCTTGAAATTAATCTCGTTTTCGAACTCGATCTTGCCCGTGACATGGGTTGTAAAATTGCCTGCACTCGAGTTCACCCACCCTGAGAATTCCGTCTTCTTCTCCCCCTCCACCTCAAACTTCCCATCGAGCTGATGAAACATGGACTCCCGCTCAACGCACATGTTGGGATTGCTGTACTTGATCGGCCCTGCTTGAACCTTATATGTGTTGTTGTCGAGCCACAGATGCAGATTTGCGTCCACAAGCCAGAATGGGATAGCGTCGTTTATCCCAAATCCGAAGTAGTGCACTTTCTCATCAAGCAATGCGCCCAAAAATGGGGTTAATTCGATTTCGTATGAAGGTAGATCAAAAGCCCCAATTGAGACTACAGGTTCCCAAAACAGGGGATTGATGCCCCCGGTGAAGATCACCGGGAATGGAACAATTGACCCGACCACATTGTCGTCGACCTTCACGAGGACTTCACGGTAGGCGCCGTGGCCTCTTTTGGTGTCCAGATTATTCGCTTCGATGTAGTAATCGGGGGGATTTGTGTACCATAGCTCGTCGTTTCCATGGAAGGAAAGGTAGACCTCGATTACTGCTCTGTATGTATTTGGGGGAATTTTGATTCCCTGAAAAACGGCGTCGGATTCGCTCTGGATTTTGAACCAGAAGCCTTCCTCCCCGCCCGCGGAGATCGGGAGAATCAAATCTGCTGGATTGTCGTTCAATTCCAGAGAATTGCTCATGTTCATCGGCAATGGTGAACTCTTCAATTTCCGAATCGTTGACCTGGGATTAGGTCGAGACGCGTAATTGGCGGAGCCGACGGTGGAAACGTTGTAGTAGAGGAAAGTGAGATTGACTGTGTAACTGCCGGTGTAGATTTCGTTGACGATGTTCTCGAGCATGAGTGCGAGGGAGAGATTGGACTGCCGGAGAAGACACGAATATTTCGTGACGTCCTTGCGGAAGTTCCAGGTGATTTCATTGTTGGAAGGCTCGGCGGTGCTGGTGCGGAGGAGCTCGGCGCCGGAGAGCCAGACGGCGGCGATCCGGTCGTACTGCGATCCGTTGGCGGAGGCGGAGAATTGGAGGACGGCGTTTGTCCAGGTGCAGTTAGAAGGAGGGGAATAGGTGGCGTTGGTAGGGGGGAGGTCGATGGTGTTGGCGAAAGTGTGGTTGAGGAGAGGGAGGGTGCATGAGGGAGTGAGGGAGTCGAAGGCCAGTGGGCGGCTGACTTCGATGATTTCTTTGGGTGGTGCTTCGGCGGAACGGCGGAGGTTGAGGCGGCTTTTGGAGAATCGAAACTGGGTGAGGGGGGCGGATGCGGCGGCAGAGGAGAGTGAAGGAAGTAAGAGGAGAGAGAGGAAGAGGAGAGAGAGATGCATCTTGGCTTGGGTGTGGTGGTTGGAGAATTGAAAGTCCTCTGGGGGAATATAGAGAGGGAAAGGCGGGATTTTATGACTTGGTAGTTTTTTTCCCTTTTTACTTATTTATAGCTTTTTTTTTCCAATTAATATAGCGCTTCCACTGAATTAGGCAAATTTATTGAATTAAAAGGATTTCAAACTGTTTTTGTCAAAATAGGGGAAAAAGTCAGGGTTTTATTTGATTTTTAATTTTTAAAATTTTAAATTATATTTTGTTTCACTAATAATTTGAAATAAAAATATATTCTTATAATTTTATTCGCTTAAATTGATTAATATTATTTAATGAAAATTTATTTTATTTATTTACATATTATAAATTAATTTTATTAAAAAAATTAAAATTACATGAAAAAATAAAAGTGAAACGGAGAAAGTATAATTTGATAATCTTTACGTTGTAAATTATTATAAGCACTAACTGTATAGTGAAATTTCTAATTTATATGTTTAAAGATACTAATTATTTGAGTTATTTTAGCTGTTTTCACTAAATAATTTGTAGTACTTTTGGGGTATGGTTTTTAAGAAAAAATATAATGAGTAGAATTGTGTGATGAAGATTGTAAAGTAGAGATTTTGAGGATGAAAATTAAAAAAATATTTTTATTTTGAGAATATACAAATTTTTGTGGCACAAACTATAAAAGAAAGCATGTAAACTTTTGTAATCTGTTTTTACTTTTTATTGAACATGATTTGTGTGATTAATATTGGTTGATTTTTATTACACAATATTGATTGTGTACCAATTATCAGTACATAAGTGTAAATTAGACTTACAAAAGTTCCACGTTCACTTTGAAAGTATTACTATAAGTTATTCATAATTGAGTAACTCACTTATTATATACTCCTTCCATTCCAGGGGTATTTGCACTTCTGCGATGGCACATGATTTAAAAAAATATACTCCCTCCGTCTTTCTATAAGTTGCTCATGTTGCCATTTTCGTCCGTCTTTCTATAAGTTGCTCATTACTTTTTTACCTTTTTTGAAAACTACTATTTACTTCTTTATTATTATTTTCAATACTTTTTACACTATTTTCATTACTTTTTCACTTTTCTCCATCACATCATTCATACTTTTTTACTTTTTCTATCACATCACTTATACTTTTTCACTTTTTCCATCACATCAATTGTACTTTTTCACTTTTACCTTAATTCGTGTGCCCAAAAGCAACGAGCAACTTATAAAAATACGGAGGGAGTATTTTTTAAACAAAGTAGTGATATATGAGTAAATGTGTAGAAAGTTTTATGAGTGTGCACACAAATCGATATTTCCTTTTTAAGTAGTGTGCAAATTGATTTGAGACAACCCAAAATAGAAAGTGTGCAAATTGGTTAGGGACGGAAAGAGTAGTATTTGTATCATGCAATTAAAATATATTTTAAATAATTAAAATTATTTTATTGAACGGTTAGAATTATTTATATTGAACTATTATGTTTAAACATCCGTAATTATTCAGGAGCTGTTTGGTTGGAGACTTTTGAAGGTGAGTAATGGTAATCAAAGTCATAGTGTGTGTTTGGAATGATTCTACTATAACTTTGATTCCTAAAAACTAAAGAATCAACAATAGTTCAGCTATATGAGAACTATGACTTTCATTCCATATCATTTCCATTCCTATACCCTTTTCAATTATACCAAACGGCCCCTCGATAAGAAATTAATTTTAAATGTTTCAAAATAGTAAAATACACTTAAAATTGTTGATGCTGACATATATAAAATCTTGATATTTTAGTTTAAAATGAATAAATAATAACCATTAAAATAACTTAAAAAAAAATAATATTTCACATGCTAAAAAGTAGCAGTAAATAATACCCTTCCCATTTTATTGAATACATATTTTTAAAAAAGTATTTTATTAATTTCTTGAATTAATGAATGGGTAATATTTTAAAATAAAATAAATATTATGAGAGTATTTTATTTTTTTAAATGTGAATTTATTATGAAATATTTCATAAAAAGAAAAGAAAAGTGAGAGTAATGATTTTGATTCGCGAAAAAAGAAAGCTACTTTTCAAGTGATAATTTTATAATGTTTGGAAAAGGTGTTATATGATACTCCAAAAATATCTTCGTCCTTTCCCGTACAGTAAACATCGCGGGAGACCCCATACACAATTGTTTTAAATTTGAAGAGAAATGTTAATTTTTTTATTTTTTATTTGTATTAAACTCAATCTCAAGGCAATTAAAAATCTAATAGATCAGATTTAGGATCAATCATGCTTAACCACGACCTCTATATAATTAACTTTTTGAGCTCATTTGGTTTGTAGGATAAAAGTATCTATCCGTAAAAAATATGCATGATTTTGACGAATAGATACTTTTATCTTACGAACCAAATGAGCCCTTATTATATAATCCATCTGTTCCAAGATAAATTTCACACTTTTCTTATATGAACGTCCCAACTTTTTCTTCATACTCAAAAAAAGAAAACAACTTACACTCACAAAAAAGTCAATAAAGTATATTTTTTTATATTTTATTATTTAACTTCACACTCACATACTTTATTTTTTTTTAATATACGTGAAACTCCACCTATAAAAATAATGTTGAGACGGAGAGGGTACAATTTAATTGTACAATTTAATTAGGCAGACATGACACACTTGCTCAAGTGCCACGTAGATCTATTATTAAAACCCTTCCGTAGTGATATTTCACAAACTGGTCATAAAAATCTTATTACCACCCTCTCACAAAAATTTGCATAATTTTTTTTTTTTAGTTTGTCCCACAAAAATTTGCATACTATTAAAATAGAAATATTTCTTTAAATTTCTACCTTAAAATTTTTTACCTCACAATCTCCACTATACACATTCTACATACTACACTTTTTTCTAAAAATCGTGCCCCAAAAATACCGCAAACTTTTTGGGGACGTAGGTAGTAATAGTTAAGAAAATTTCACGTCATTGTTTATTATATGAATATATATATATATATATATATATATATATAATGATGGACTCTGCGGGCTAGACAAACTTTATTAAAGTGTATACGTCCATTAATATAAATGACCAATAATTTGTGATTATATACAAGAAAATATTTCATGTTGCTGTTCACTATCCCATCCAACTCAATCCAATCTAAAATAGAATATTAATTTCTCTTTCCTTCACGTAAAAAATTTATAATTTAATTTAATATTTTTTATACTCACGTCCATAATCCAATTTAATTATTATTATTTTATTCTTTATTAATTATATATAATTTTAAATTAATATTTAATATATTTAAAATATGTAAAAATATATAAAAACTAATTATCATATATTAAAAAATAATTTATCATAAACTAATTTAGCATGTTATATTTTTCTTATTATCTTATTTAAAATGTGTAAAAAAAAACTAATTTACCATATATTAAGAAAAATAATTATCATACATTTAATATAAGTTACAATGTCCAGAGTTGAAATAAATAAAAATAACACAAACTACAAATAATTGCATAAAATAAAAACTTACAAATAGTTGCATAAAATAAAAATAGGGGAGAAAATGGAGGATATGAGATTGTATTTCAAAATATATTAATATTGGTGTCTATTTATAGAAAATTGAAAAATATGAATTTTAATATATTTTTTAAATACATATTATCCATAATATTTACAAAATAAATTTTACCTATATAAAATTTAACTAACCAATCACATAATGACATGTGTCATTATGTGATTAGATAACCAAAACAAGGGATGAGGTTGGGCAGGTAACACGCGGTTCGAATCTCCTGTTTCACTTTCGTGTTTCATCTATTGTTTCATTCTTTAGATTAATGACAAGTGTCCAATTAATCAACATCAAATCATTTATATAAGTAAAATCCCTGAAAAAAATTCTATAACATGTACATATACCAAAATTAGGATAAAATATTTTTTTGAAAACTATCTTATTATAATTATAAATTAACAAAAAATATGTATTCTTAAATTTAATAATCTTTTTAATTAAAATTATATTTAAATTTAAAATTAATAAATATTTAATTTTAATTGCACCAAATAATATTATATACTAAGACAAATGTTTGTATATACAGATCTAAGATTTAGAAATTCTATTGATATTACCTTGAAATAAAAATATAATTTCATTGTAAATTCGACAACTATCCTATAAACTTATTCTAGCATCGTTGGTTTGAATTTTCAAGGTACTCGTGTGCATTAAAAATTATTAGAATACATTAAAATAAAAAATATTATAAATTAATTCGTAGTGATAGAGTTGTCCTGCTTGCTTAACTTAACTTACATTTTTTTTGACAAATAAAATTGATAAATATATTATAATATATTTTTAGATAATTTACTTAGATAAAATTTTACTTATAACTTTTGTAAAGATTGAAAAACATGTGTATGCAAATTTAATTTTCTAAAAGATATAAAAAATTATAAATTAACAAATAAAATTAGATATTTTATTTACTATAAATAATAAATAAAGTAGATGTTTGATTTAAAAAAATAAAATCAGTAAATATAAAGGATGAAACTAAAAATAAAAATATTTTACTAATAATATATTTATGAAATAATTACGGGTTGATACAAAAATAATGCACTATTTTCAAATAGGTACAATTTTTTTACATAATAGTGTAAATATAAGTTGAATAATAGAGTTATTTTTTTGCATATTGTACCAATTTGAAAATAGTACTTATTTTTGTACCATTTTGTAAATTGTAATTGACCCTTAATAAAATTTAAAATTTTAAATAAATTTAATTTAAATAATTATTAAGTGTAAGAAACATATTTTTTAATTTTAATAATTTATAAATTATCATAAGAATGGTTTCCAAAAAAAATTATAATAATTTTGGTATGTATATATATGTTATAAGATTTTTTTTAGGGATTTTACTTATATAGATGATTTGATATTTGACAAATTGGACACTTGTCATTAATTTAAAGCATGAAACAGTAGATGAAACATGAAAGTGAAACAGGAGATCCGGACCGGGTAACACGGGGCTACGGCTGGTTGCAATCCTCAATTTCATTTTGTTATGTGTTTAATCTATAAAAATACACCACCCGTTATTCAACTTTCAATTTAATCCTGAGTTTTATAATTATAATTTTTAAAAAGTTTCAATTTGATATATATTTTCATCTTCGATCGACAATTGATAATGTATCTCACCGGGGTGAGTAAAAGTTTATCATGCTGGAGTGGATGCATAAAATTTAGAAATTCAAACCTCAATTATTGAGATTTTTCAGAATTTGGTATGATTTTGGACAAATTTTCTAGGGTATTTGGGTGTTTTTTCAAGTATTTAGTGAATCTAATATTGAACGTTACAAACATATAAGAACATTTTTTCTTTTTACAGCCAAATAATATTTTTAAATAAAAAGTATTGTTATTTTATATATATGAATATGATATATGGTGTTCAAATTAAAAAATTCAAATATAATTATATGTATGTACGTTAGTGTGGTAAACTTTCACGCGCTCCAATGAGACATGTTATCAGTTGTCGATCGAAAATAAAACACATGTATTGAATTGAAATTTCTTAAAAAATAGGGCTTTTTAATAATAATCGTGAAGCTCATAATTATATTGAAAGGTGAGTAAAAGTTGGTGAATTTTTTTGGAATTAACCCTTTTTTTAATTTATTGGCGCAACTGATTGGATAACTCCACCGATGAAGATAGTCTGAACTTTCTAGTCAGAGTTACTAAATCAAAACACAATTTGTAACATTTTTTCTGTTGATATTTTTAAAAATCTTTAGCTTTACCGTTGAATTTTCATTCATAGGAAAATCTATTTGTTTGGTTTATAGGATAAAATTAATAATCTTTTTAATACGTATATATTTTGAGTGTGATAAATAATTTTATTCTTTAAATTAAACACAATATCTATGCATATAAATAATTTTTATCCGTTTAATATATGCATTGGAACTTCTTCATATTAGTAGCTAAAACTCTCTCATCTAATTGTATTAGACCTATTTTTGGTCAAAACTTTTTATTTTACAAATTAAACAATATTATAAAATATTGTAAAATTTATTAATTATAAGTATCATATATTTTATAAACTATCACGTTTTTTTATATATGATCCTTGTTGATGTTGACAAAAAATGTTATGCAATGTATTGCCATCATTTTAGACAACATCAGAATTCGCCCTTTCTACTAACTTTCCTAATGATTTTTCCATGTTATGTTATTTGTCTAGGCATGACAGTTGAAGATGTGAAGATCCCAGAAGGTTCTAGAACGTCAGGCGGTTCCATTGCTTGAGTAGAGAGATATCCACTAACTTGGAAGTTATCATTATGGGCGGTTATTTTGAAGCCCACTACTTGGCTTCATCATGGAGTGGAGAGCTCATTATTCACGTCTATAAATAGAGCACCACTTCATCATTTCAAAGTATGACCGAAAAGTATAATTCAGAGTTGAACGGATCATGTGTCATTCACTAGATTCTAGGTTATACACGGTTCATCAGAATGTTGGGAACATTAGTCTCGGCATTGTTCACAACATTCATTGTTTGATCTAACAATATGTTTGGCTGAACGTAGACGTGTTAGGTTTTGTTTAGGTCTATTCTTATAGGTCTTGTTTAGATCCTTGTGTGATCTTGTGTAGGTCTTGCGCGGCCTTGAATTTTGGTTTCTTGTGTAAACCTTGTATTTGTGTCACTACAAGTTATAGTGAAGTTTCTCTGCTAGTGAGGCAGCATAGTCTATACATTTTTGTATAGCCTATGAAAATTTTGATATCCTTTTGCAAAAGTGTGTGTTTAAGTCTTCCGCTGTGTAGTGTTGTCATTTATGTTGTCGACATTTTTAACAACACTTCTCTAAAACTTTTTCAATCACACGCACCATCACCTTCAAGTTGTATCAGAGCCACAAACTAGACACATTTAGTTTAAGATCCTTTGTTTGTGTATTTTTGCAATGGAATATCCATTAACTCCCGCCCTAAAATCTCCTATCTTAGATGGCTCCAATTATTCATATTGGAAACCAAAGATGAGGATGTATATCAAGTCTCTTGATGAAAGAGCATGGAGGAGTGTACTATATGGTTGGACTCAGCCTCTACTTCCAGCCGATGATGATAATGAAGCCCGTGTCAAACGAGAAATCAATTGGACAAATAATGAGGTAACAGTTGCTAACTACAATTCGAAAGCCCTTAATGCAATATTTACATCAACTGATGTATCTATGTTTAAGATCATTTCGAATTGTGTGTCAGCAAAAGATGCTTGGGACCGTTTGCAAGAACACTGCGAAGATTCTGAGAGTGTTCGTAGAACTAAGCTTAAAATGTTAGGTACAAAATTTGAAAATCTTAAAATGAAAGATGATGAGGATATATCTTCGTACAGTGAAAGGATCACTGAGATTTCTAATGAATCACATTCATTGGGTGAACCTATCTCTAATACAAGATTAGTCCATAAGGTTTTAAGAACCGTACCAAAATGTTTTGTTGCAAAAATTTGTGCTATTGAAGAAGCCAAAAACACTGATCTTATAAGTCTTAATGAATTGATTAGTATTTTAAACACTTATGAGATGAATTTTGAGCAAAGAGATGAAATTAATTCTGATAAAAAGGTTGTTGCTTTGAAAAATGATGCTTCTAGTTCTAAAAACATTTCTTTTGTTACTGAAGTTGATTCGGATGATGAATGTTCTGAAATATGTTCCAACACTTCCGACAACATTTCCTTATTAACCAAGCCGTTCAATTCATTTTTGAAAAATAGAGCTAATAGGTTAAAAGCAAATGTTCATAATAGGAATCAAGGTACTTCTACTCCTAAAATGTTTGAAAAGAAAGAAAGTTTTGATAGATCAAAACAGTTTAATAGGAGTAATAAACTTAAATTCGATCCCGAGTATAGAAAGAATGTTAGGTGTGATGCATGTACTGGGTATGGTCATTATGCTAATGAATGTGCTAACACCTTGATTAGAAAGAAATTGAATTTTAATACTACCTTGAGTGATGATTCTGATAATGAACCTGACTTTGAGAAAAATGATGAATTTGCTTTCTCTGCTAGAATTCTTTTTGATGATACAAATGATGATTTACTGGATGATTTTGAGTCTGATGTTAAAACAAATGTGCCAACATTTGTGACTACATCAAACAAAATCAGTCCAGATGAAAGTTGTCTAATGAGTTCTTTTTCAGAGATGAATATTTCAGGTGAAGAACAGGTTGATATTCAACAAATCATCAAAGAGAATGATGACTTAAAGCATTCAGTAGCAAAATTGGAAGTATTGCTTACTAAAAAGGATCTAGACATATGCAACTTGAAAAAACAACTAGAAAGCACAACCTTAAGCTTCAAAAAGTTTACCAAAGGTGAAGAAAAATTACAAGATACATTGATAACTTCGAATTTAGGTAAAGAATGTATTGGGTATGATTCTAACTCTACAAAAATCGTGCAAAATGATATGCCCATAAAATTTGTTAAGGCAAGAGATAGTATATCTGTTACTTCTCATCCTAGAGATTTTGTATGTCATTTTTGTCATGAAAAGGGTCATATTCGTCCTTACTGTTTTAAATACAAGGAATCTAAAATGTCTTGTAATATGTTGCCTGGTAAAGCAAAACATATTCAACAACATGATCATGCAAAGGTCAATGAGTCTGATATGAAATGTAATGTTGTTTATACCTCCTTAAAAGCATGTATTCCTGGTCTATGGTATTTTGATAGTGGATGTTCTAGACATATGACTGGTGATGTTAAATTTCTTACAAATTATAAAATGCATGATGGTGGAAATGTTACCTATGGAGGTGGTTCAAAAGGAAAAATAATTGGTAAAGGTACCTTGAATGTTCATGGTTTTCCAAAGTTAACCAATGTGTTGCATGTTGATGGTTTACGTGTTAATTTGATTAGTATAAGTCAATTATGTGATGATGATTTGCATGTTAAATTTGATAAAAATTCATGCTATGTGCTCAATAATGATGATGAGTGTCTTATGATTGGTAATAGGTCTGTAGACAATTGTTATTTGATTGAATCGAATTAAACGTGCAATAGTGTGAAATTAGATGAAAATACTCTTTGGCATAAAAAACTTGGTCATGCTAATTATAGATGCATTCATGATTTGATTAGACTTGATGCTGTTAAAGGTCTCCCTTCTTTAAAGTTAGACAAAACCAAGGTTTGTGATGCATGTCAAAAGGGCAAGCAAATCAAAGTGTCACATAAAATGTTGGCACACTGTTCGACAACACATTGTTTTGAACTTTTACATATGGACTTGATGGGTCCTATGGAAACTGAGAGTATTGGTGGGAAAAAGTATTCTTTTGTTATTGTTGACGATTACTCTAGATACACTTGGGTAGAATTTTTAAAAGACAAATCAGAAACTTTTAATGCTTTTAAAATTCTTTATAAAAGATTCAAGACTGTTTTCAATACTAAAGTAAAGAGAATTAGGTCTGATCATGGTAGGGAATTTCAAAATGCTTTGTTTACTGAATTTTGTGAAAATAAGGGTATCATGCAAGAGTTTTCTTCACCATAAACCCCACAACAAAATGGAATTGCTGAAAGAAAGAATAGGACTTTGCAAGAAATGGCTAGGGTTTTACTTTTATCAAAACATTTATCTAAAAAGTTTTGGGCTGAAGCTTTAAATACTTCTTGTCATATTACTAATAGAGTCTATCTTAGAACTAATTCCAAAATAACCCCATATGAGATCCTTAACAATAAGAAACCAAATGTGAAGTATTTTTATATTTTTGGTTGTGTTTGCTACATTTTGAATGATAGGGATCAATTGCATAAGTTTGATTCAAAAAGTGATAAAGAGTTCTTCTTAGGCTATTCTAGAAATTGTAAAGCCTATAGAATCTACAATTTGAAAACTGACACTGTGCAAGAATCAGTTAATGTTGTGTTTGATGATGATTCTAGTCTTGCCGGAACAAATTTTGAAGAGGATATTACTGATTTGGTTGAAATTTCAAAACCTATAGATTCTGACCAAAATAGAAATGTTTCTCGAAATGCGCCAACATCTGAGACAACATCAACTAAAAAGTCAGAACCTATAGAGTATCCAAATATTTTTGATAAAACTCCGTCTTCACGCATACTGAAAAATCATCCATCAAATCAAATCATTGGAGAACAATATTCTGGAATTCAAACAAGAGGGAAGATGAGCGTAAGTAATGTGGTAAGATCCATATGCATGTCTTCTAAATGCAATCTTGTGAATCATGAATGTTACCATTCTTTAGTTGAGCCTAAAAATGTGGATGAAGCATTAAAAGATGAGAATTGGGTAAATGCCATGCATGAGGAATTTAATCAATATGAGCGTAATGAAGTATGGACTTTAGTTCCTAGACCCGGAAATATTAATGTGATTGGAACTAAATGGATATACAAGAATAAAACTGATGAATCTGGCAATATTGTTAGGAATAAGGCTAGATTAGTTGCTCAAGGCTATACTCAAGTTGAGGGAATTGACTTTGATGAAACATTTGCACCCGTAGCTAGAATTGAGACTATAAGACTATTACTTGCAATTGCATATTTCATTAATATTAAATTGCATCAAATGGATGTTAAAGCTGCTTTCTTAAATGACATTTTAAATGAAGAAGCATATGTTGAGCAACCTAAAGGATTTGAAAATTCAGATTTTCTTAACCATGTTTTTAAATTGCAAAAGGCTTTATATGGTCTTAAACAAGCTCCTAGAGCTTGGTATGGTAGGTTAACTGATTTTCTTATTCAAATTGGTTTTGTAAGAGGAGAAACTGATAAAACTTTATTCATCAAGCATGTTAATTATAAAATTTTGATTGCACAAATATATGTTGATGACATTGTTTTTGGTTCTACATGTGATTATATGTTGAAAGACTTTGTGAATGAAATGACATCAACATTTGAAATGTCCATGGTTGGTGATTTGAATTACTTTCTAGGTCTTCAAATCAAACAACTTAAAGATGGAATTTTCTTTTCACAAAGTAAATATGCAAAGAATTTGGTTAAAAGATTTGGTTTAGAAAGTGCTAAACACATGAAAACTCCTATTGGATCATCTCAAAAATTGTCTAAAGATAATGTTGGCAAAAATGTTGACCCAACATTATATAGATCGATGATAGGAAGTCTTTTATACCTAACTGCTAGTAGACCAGACATTATGTTCAGTGTATGTTTATGTGCAAGATACCAAGCTGATCCAAAAGAGTCACATTTAAATGCTGTCAAAAGGATTATCAAATATGTTGTCGGCACATGTGATCTTGGTATTTGGTATAGCAAAGATACTAACAATTCCTTGCTAGGTTATAGTGATGTTGATTGGGCAGGTGATAGTGATGATAGAAAGAGCACGAGTGGAGGTTGTTTCTTCATGGGAAACAACTTAATCTCTTGGCATAGCAAGAAGCAAAATTGTGTTTCTCTATCCACGGCCGAGTCAGAATATATTGCAACAGGGAGTTGTTGTACTCAATTACTTTGGTTAAGAAAAATGTTTGATGATTATGGTTTAAATTGTGAAATGCTCACTGTTATGTGTGATAACACTAGTGCAATTAATATCTTAAAAAATCCTGTGCAACATTCATTAACTAAGCATATTAGTATAAGCCATCATTTTATTCGAGATCTTGTAGAGAAAGAAATTGTGAAGTTAGAATATATTTCTACTGAAAAACAACTTGCGGACATTTTTACAAAAGCCCTTGATGACCAAAGATTTTCATCTCTTAAGAAATCTCTTGGTCTATGCACTATTAATTAAAATTATGACGAGTGTTGTAGCAAATTGAGACAATATTTGTGACAACATTTATTAGTTCTCATAATTTTGACTAAGCATTTTTATATTTCAGTTACTTTATAACTTGATTAGATGTGTTATTATTTTAGAGCATACATGTTGGAACATTTGAAAGTCCTGGACACACATCTCTTAAATGCCGTTAAAAAAATATTCACTAAAAGATGCTAAATCCCTGAGTAAATATGGGACACGGAGCTCGCGACTACGATGCTCTCTTTTAAAAGGTGATGAAAATTGCATCAATTTATTCATAATCCATTGAGTAACTATGGGACACGGAGTTGACTACTACGATGCTCTCTTTTGAAAAGATGGATCAATATGAACTAAAATAGTGTTTGTAAAAAAAAATTGGGGCAACACTAATGAAGCAAATTCATGTAAAATCCGTGTTGAGATGTGTGTGTGCCGACATATTTGACAACATTTGTTAGGGCACGAAAATTTGACTAAGTCTTTGATAGTTATTTATTTTCTGAATTTTAATTTTATTAAGTCTTAATTATGTGAATTAATTCTCTGAATTTATTTAATTAATTATGTGTAGTGTAATGGGTAGTTATTTAATTTTATTTCCTAAACTTTCCACTTCCTTATTTTTCGAAATGATGGGTGTTGTTTTACACCACCACATCATAATTATGGGTAGTGCTCTTCAAGCTGATAAATTCGAAAATAACTTCCATTTCACATCTCTATAAATTAGATCTCATTTTGCATATCATTTGTGCCTTATATCAAATATTGCCTTAGTTAATTCACGTGTTTGCATTAGATTGGAAAAATGTATTATTTGTTCTTATGTGTTGTATCACTTCTTCTTCCTCATTTCATTTAAGTTTGAATTATTTTGTTTTGATTATTTTAATTTTTTTCTCTCTCTGAACTTGATTAGATGGCTACACAGGGAGGCTCTGCATCTTCACAATCATCACAATCGAAACCAACATCCCAAGAAAACCCTCTGCAAATCCTTGCTTCCATGGCTACCTCACCTAAAATCCAGAATACGGCTGAAAATGCTCAGGCATCGACACCAATATCGCCGTCGATTACCATTGGCTCGATGGAGGTTCCCATACCTACTGCTCCTCAACCACTTACCTTCACAAATCCACTCTCAATCCAAGCCGAAATAGCTCCTTCTTCTTCCATTACACCTATTATTGCTGAATCTTCCAAACCCACACCAAAAGAGCTTGAAACTTGTCCGATTGAAATCAAACTTCCAGCGGACGTGACAATGGACGAGATGATTGCTGCTTACATTCAGCTCTGCCTTCAAACGACTACCCCTGTAATCGTTGTGGGGGGGGAGTGTGATTGACTTAGACCCGGTGAAAAGAATGGCGCACCCTGAAGATTATGTCGATGAAAGAGCTACAGAGGAAGAAATAGACTCGGACATTGGGTCCAGCTACTCTAAAGGCTCCAGCGAATCTTTGCAACTGGGAGAACAGATCCAAGAAGTTCAAAGTCATGGCCGTGGAAAGACAACAGTTCTTAGAGGTAAACGAAGGGTTTCCTACAGGACAATGGGGAAAAGAGTTAACTATTCTGAGAAGAGGAGAAAAGTGCTTGAGGAT
>JAPKLY010000207.1:101829-116719 GCA_026898435.1 Prunella vulgaris
AATAACACATTCATATCAACAACTAGCAGATTGATTTGATCCAAAATACCCAAGCAAACACAAAAAACAATTCACTCCACTTGGATATAAATCATAAACAATTCTGATTTTAGGGGACTAATTACTCACACAAAATTCATACAAGAATGAACCTATTACTTCTCAAAATTCAGGACAAATTCTGCATGGGTATAAATCATAGACACATGTCACGATTACTTCTGAGTTAGAATGACAAAATATGACCTAACATCATTTCATATAAACATGACCAGATTATATCTCAATTTGCAAAACTCCAAAATGTGTTCCGTGTAATGGAAGAGAACCAAGAACTACCCCGTAAATAGTGAAAAGTTTCAAATTAGAGATGAGAAGAAGCAAATTCATACCAACAACTAGGGTTTTGATATTTTTGCAGCGATTTGAATATTTGGATGTTCAGATTTGGGCTACTGAGGGATTATTGAATGTATGAATTGATTCGAGTGTTGGAACCTTGGATGTCGTTGTGGCTAACCTGGGAACCTTGCTCGTCGTCGTCGTCTCCCTCACACCAGGCTCGTCGTCTCCCTCGCACCAGGCTCATCGTCGTCTCGTCTCCCTCGCTTTAGGCTCGTCGTCTTCTCCCTCGTGCCAGGGTCGTCGTCATCGTCTCCCTCAAACCTTGCTCGTCGTCATCGTGGCAGTGGAACGAGGCTCGTCGTCATCTCTCTAAAATAGCAGCCTCTCACTTGTCAAATTATAAACCCTATTGTTTTCACTCAGACGTGTTATGAAATTGTATCGGGGGGTTGAAGCCAAAATCTGTTTTGAGAAGAGCTACAGTGTTTCTCCAGATTTGTTTCCAAGGGCCGGGTTATTTTCACGGGCCGAGATGTAAAGGTTTAAGGGCTACCAAACATCAACAAAGCCATGAAATCATTTTTTTCAGACCCTTTTCTGGGCTACCAAACGAGGAATATATATTATATTTTATATAACATATATAAGGTATTAAATGATGTATTAAGTTCATGAATAGCATATTATTAACATAAATCAACAAAGAGAATAAAAAAATAAATTAAGTAACACATATTTATACTTGCAGAAATACATATTTTTTTATAGTTACTTGAAAAGTACAAAAAATTAATTTTTTAAGAATTAGTAACACAGATTTTGCCTAATTGTAACATGCCTTTGCTCAAATTGTAACATACCTGGAAGCGAAAAAATATATTATTAACATAAATCAACAAAGAGAATAAAAAATAAATTAAGTAACACATATTTATACTTGCAGAAATATATATTTTCTTTATAGTTACTTGAAAAGTAAAAAAAATTAATTTTTTAAGAATTAATAACACAGATTTTGCCTAATTGTAACACGTCTTTGCCCAAATTGTAACATACCTGAGAGCGAAAAAACCTGGAACTATAAGTTGCACGAATTTTGAAAAAAAATGTCCAAATCTAACCCGACCTGGTTTAGATCCGTAAATTTTTTAAAAATGGATATTTCTACGGTATAAATTTGTACACAAGTGTTGCTCTTTAAATATTCATATTTATAAAAAATAAATATTTATATCTAAAATATCAAAATTTAAAAGAATAAATATCAAATATATGATCAAAATGTCAAATATTTAACAAGAAAGTATTCAATATATAAAATACACTCATTAAAATGTTAGTTTAATATGTACAGTTGAATATCTAATTCCATAATAAAAGCATGTGAATATCATCACATTGAGTCAATGCATTGAATTAATTAAAGCTGCAAATTAATACACCTTACAATTTGCAAATATCACCAATCTATTGTAATGGGATTACGATATTAATTGTGCCGACATATCGTTTGAGAAAATCAAAAACAGTTGTGCTTCCATACTCGGTACACTAACTAATATATCTCGATACCACCGTCGTCCCACAAAAGTTTATCTACTTTTTTATTAAATTTATCTCATAAAAATTTGAACATTCCCAAAATTGAAATATTCCTTTAAATTTTCACCTTTAAAATTTTTAACTCACAATCTCTACCATACACGTTCTACTCATTACACTTTTTCTTAAAAATCGTGCTCCCAAAAATACCGCAAACTTTTGAGGGACGGAAGTTATATCATTTATTTAAAATGGGGAAGTGTGGAATTTCACATTAAATTTATTTTTAATGTTTGAATTGTAATTTTTCTCAAAAAAAATTGCATGAGCTTGTCTCAAGATATGAGACTAGCAAAAAGAAATTGTGATAGAATTTTAATAAAATATGATAATATTTTTAAGAAAAATGATAGTTATTTTTAACAAAAATATTATTACTTTTATAAAAAATCAATATAGGTTTATATTAAATGTGATAGTTATTTTTAATAAAATAATATCACCTTTTGTTAAAACTTTATTACTATTTAAAAGTGATGATTTTAAATTAAATAAATAATACATTTTATATTGGCCATGTCATGAGACAGTGTCACACAAGACTTATTATTGATTTTCTGTTTAGATTAGAAGAATTATCAGGGCAAACGTCATAACTTCTAAATATTTTAATAAAGAATAAGTCTCTTGATTCGAGAGTTAAAGTTATTTACACTAAAAACTTTGGGTTGATTATACTGAAAAGTTTGCATTATTATCGATTTTAGTGTAATTTTTGTTGGAATATTTAATATTAAATATATTAATTGGTATTATTTGACCAATAAATTGAAGAGAATAAAATTAATTTCTCAGAAGTTAATTGATACGAGTGCGTTCTACTCTCGGAGTAGTGTATTATTACTCACAAAACCAATTAATGGTGAGTGAGAAATTGAGTCAACAAATCAATGTTGAAACTTTGAATTAGGGAGAGAATTAATTACGTAATTAATTCTCGTCCCACTTCGGAAAACGAAAGTTGACTTCGTAAGAGTACAGATTCGATGAATCTAAAGCTGACGTCTTGATGACTCAGCTATGGCCAGGTTCGTTGAACCTAAGCTGACTCAGCTCTGACTCGTATCAGTATATGGCAGGTTAACCAGATTGATTGCAAATCAATTCCCCATTGCTGACCTTCCTAATTAAAGGGTTCCGTATATGGGAGGTCAACTGGATTGATTGCAAATCAATTCCCCATCAGCTGACCTTCCTGGAAAACCGTTCTCTGGTTATGGCAGGTCAATGGATTGATTGCAAATCAATTCCCCACTGATGACCTTCCTGAAATAACTGTCCGTCAGCATTAATGCTGACACGTTATTTCCCCCGTTACGAGTGGAGGTTCACCTATAAATAGGTGTCCTCATTTCATTCAGAAAACACACAACACACCAATCTCTCTCTGTCCAAAGTCTATGCATATAGTTTCTAGGTGCAGACCAGTTCTAACGTCCTTCTGTTCGCCAGAACTTCAAGTCCTGCGGTGCTGCACACTTGAAGGCATAACATTGTTTTACCTTTGGGAGCGTTATTCCAACCGACGAGCACCACCGGGGAATATTCACTTTGCGGTAGAGGTCTCCTCGACTCGGCGTTTGTTCTTTTTTTATTTGTATTTTTATTTTATTTCCGTGTAATTATTTCTTCCCCGATGTATCCCTTTATTTTATTTTATTTTTCAATTGTATTATCCGGTTGACATAAAACCCATACTTTTCCAACAATCGCAAAGCGAATATCTTTTTTGAAAAAAAATGTCGACTAGTGATAATACTTCTAATTCCCCTGTTGAACTTCCTGTTGGCGGTTCTTCAAACCCTTCCCCTGCCACCACTGCCCTTATCCCCCCTGTAACGGTCCAAGTTGGACCACTTCTTCTCACACAGTGGTGGCCCCCTTTCTTTTTCCTGATGCTAGACCAATTATGGTCCATAGCGAAAGACCCGATAAGTTTTCGGGCAAAAACTTTAAGAGGTTGCAGCAAAAAATGCTGTTTTACCTCACAACTTTGAGTTTGGCGAGATTTCTCTCTGAGGATCCGTCTGCGGTCGTTGAGAACGATCCGCAAAATGAAACTGTCAGAAGCCAATGGTGGCATTTTGACTTTCTGTGCCGGAATTATATTCTGGGCGGCCTGGTAGATGGTTTATATAACGTCTATCAGAAGATCACCACAGCTAAGGAATTATGGAATTCCCTAGAAGCCAAGTATGTGGCTGATGATGCTAGTACTAAGAAGTACCTAGTTGGGAAGTTCCTAAACTTCAAAATGATAGACTCTAAGTCTGTTGTTGAACAAGTGCAGGACTTTCAACTCATTCTGCATGACATTGCTGCAGAAGGGATGGCTCTGCCAGATGCCTTTCAAGTAGCTGCAGTTATTGAGAAATTACCTCCTAGTTGGAGGGATTTCCAAAGTCACTTGAAGCTTAAAAAGAAAAGTATGACTTTACAAGAAGTCATTAGAAAGCTTCAAATCAATGAAGGCGGCTTGGTAAGAACCAAAAATACCGATGAAGCCAAAGCCAACCTAATGGAAATAAAGAAGAGAAAAAGGTCAAATGACAAGGGGAAGAAACCAGTTGGAACAAAATCCAAATTCAATGGTGATTGTTACAACTGCGGAAAACCAAATCACATGGCCAAAGATTGTAGAGCCCCAAAGAAAGAAAACAATAAGGGGAAAAAATCAAGGGCAAATGTGGCCCAAATGGACATCACTGAAGATGATCTAGCTGCTGTGATCACTGAAGTGAATCTGGTGGACAACCTGAAGGAATGGTTCATTGATACTGGAGCCACCTGTCATGTCTGTTCTGACAGGAATGCTTTCTCAACCTATGAACCTACTGGTGGGAGAAAGCTGCACATGGGAAATCAAGCCACGTCTGAGGTGGCTGGGGTTGGCAACGTTGTTCTGAAGCTGACCACTGACAAGAACCTCACTCTTCGAGAGGTATTGCATGTCCCTGACATACGCAAGAATTTGATCTCTGGATCTTTACTTGTAAAGAATAATTTCAAACTTGTATTCGAGTCGAATAGAGTTGTTCTTAGCAAGTATTCTGTGTACTTAGGTCGTGGCTATCTCCACCATGGTTTGTTTAAGAAGAGCGCTATGGTTGTACTCCCCAAGGGAAAAAACATTGATAAGAATAAAGAAGCTTCTACTTCGTCTTATATTGTTGAGTGCTCTAATTTATGGCATTGTAGATTGGGACATGTAAATCTAAAGTCCATAAAAGGTTTAGTAAATTTAAATTTACTTGACATTAAAAATGTTGAAACAAACCAAAGATGCGAAATATGTGTAGAAGCTAAAATGACAAAATTACCCTTTCCGTCAATAGAAAGAAACACTGAACCTCTAGACTTAATACACACTGATGTGTGTAACTTAAAATTTGTTCAAACTAGAGGTGGAAACAAGTACTTCATCACGTTCATAGATGATTGTACTAGGTTTTGTCACGTTTATCTTTTGCATAGTAAGGATGAAGCATTGAATGCTTTTAAACTATACAAAAATGAAGTGGAAAATCAGTTAAGCAAACGAATCAAAATGGTTCGTAGTGATAGAGGTGGGGAATATGTAGCACCGTTTGAGAAGATATGTGCCGATTCTGGTATCATACATCAAACAACTGCTCCCTATTCACCTCAATCAAATGGTGTTGCGGAACGTAAGAACCGAACACTAAAAGAGATGATGAACGCAATGTTGATCAGCTCTGGTTTGCCGCAAAATATGCGGGGCGAAGCCGTTCTATCGGTTAACCATATATTAAACAAAATTCCACATAAAAGTAAGGACACTACTCCTTATGAATTGTGGACAGGGCGGAAACCATCTTATAAATACCTCAAAGTGTGGGGGTGTTTAGCAAAGGTAGAAGTTCCACTACCCAAACAAGTTAAGATTGGACCAAAAATAGTGGACTGTATCTTTGTAGGTTATGCATTAAACACTAGTGCATATAGATTCCTAATTCATAAATCAGAAGTTCCTGATATGAGTGAAGGAATGTTTATGGAATCGAGAAACGCAGTATTTTTTGAGAATATCTTTCCTCGTAGAACTAAGGAAGATATGATCTCAACTAAATTTAGAGGAGGTTGATGATGAAGCTGGTCCTTCTACTCAAGAAAATGAGGAGTTGAGACGTAGCAAAAGAGCAAAGATAACTAAAACCTTTGGTCCTGACTTCATTACATTCGTGTTGGAGGATGAACCAAAGAATATCAAAGATGCTCTTTCAAGATCAGATGCTCCACTCTGGCAAGAGGCGATAAATAGTGAAATCGACTCCATTATGCAAAATCATACATGGAAATTGGTTGATCTCCCACAAGGTTGTAAGACCTTAGGATGCAAATGGATCCTTAAAAGGAAGTATAAAGCAGATGGGTCGATTGATAAATACAAAGCACGTTTAGTCGTAAAAGGGTTCAAACAAATCGAAGGGCATGATTTCTTTGATACCTTTTCACCAGTAACAAGAATTACATCTATTCGGGTGTTAATCGCGATTGCTTCTTTGTACAATCTCGAGATTCACCAAATGGATGTTAAGACTGCATTTCTCAATGGTTAGATGGATGCAGAAATTTACATGGATCAACCCGAAAGCTTCATAGCACCTGGAAATGAGAAAAAGGTGTGCAAGTTTGTGAAGTCATTGTATGGACTTAAACAAGCTCCGAAGCAATGACATTTGAAATTTGACAATACAATGTTGTCAAATGGCTATGTGAAGAATACACAAAAAGGATTTGTCATATTGTGTCTTTATGTTGATGACATGCTAATCATGATCAATGATCATGATCTTCTTTGTAAGACAAAGAACATGTTAGGACGAAACTTCGACATGAAAGACATGGGTGTAGCTGACGTGATTTTAGGAATCAAGATCAGTAGGACATCAAATGGAATATCCTTAACACAATCTCATTATGTGGAGAAAGTGTTAAAGAAATTCAACGCCTTTGATGATCCACCAGCTAAAACACCTTTGGAAGTGAATGTTCACTTGAAGAAAAATAATGGCGAAGCTGTAGCTCAACAAGAATATGCTAGAGTCATTGAGAGCATTATGTACATTTCAAATTGTACGCGTCCTGATATAGCATGTGCCGTGAATAAACTTAGTAGATTCACGAGCAACCCAAGTCATGAGCATTGGATAGCTCTGAGAAGAGTTCTGAGGTACTTAAAGTACACTCTAAACTTTGGACTACAGTACACCAGGTATCCAGCTGTACTCGAAGGGTATAGTGATGCCAACTGGATCTCAGACAGCAAATAGTCTTTCTCAACTAGTGGATATGTCTTCACTATAGGAGGAGCTGCTGTGTCCTGGAGGTCCACAAAACAAACGTGTATAGCCCGATCCACCATGGAATCTGAGTTCATAGCTTTAGATAAAGTTGGTGAAGAAGCTGAGTGGCTTCGAAACTTCCTTGAAGATATTCCATGTTGGAATAAACCAGTACCCACTATAACGGTACATTATGACTGTCAAGCCGTAATTGGTAGCGCTCAGAATGATATGTATAACGGAAAGTCTAGACACATCCGTCGACGATATAACACCGTTAGACAATTGATCTCGAGTGGTGTAATATCCATAGACTATATTAGGTCTAAGGATAATCTAGCGGATCCTCTAACAAAGAGTATAAATCGAGATCAAATGTCCAAACTGTCAGAAGGAATGGGTCTTAAATCCACCGAACAAACTGAAGCAGTCGTAACCTGACCAAGTTGACTGGAGATCCCAAGATCTTGGTTCAACGGGAAAACTAAGCTGTGGAAGTTAGACGAAATGCTTGGTAATCTGACCATTCCTTTGAAGATAGTACACCAAGTATAGAACCCGTAGGTGGTGTAGTTAAGTCTGATGACTTTTAATGAATCCTAAATCCTAGTAAGGATGGAGTATTACGGGATACTCAAGAGGGTTTCACCTATGTAAGTGTGAAGTGAGAGGCCGCTTCAAATATCATTGGATATTTAACACTTATGAATACAAAGGGTGTCCATGGCCGAAACGGACAAAAACTTGAGAACAAGAAAGGACGTACAGACTGTATTGTGTCACAGCACGCTGTCTCGGTACACACTATGGTGGAATGGTTCAAGGCATTGTGTCTACTAGGCCACCGGTGTATCCGGTTAGTTGGACTATGGAAGGTTCAAAGCTCCAAGCTACCTGTCCAAATACAATATCGTCTCACTTGGACTGGGCTGTGTGTCTGCATGTTTATGGATGTAATTTCCACTCATGTGTGGGATTGTTGGAATATTTAATATTAAATATATTAAATATATTAATTGGTATTATTTGACCAATAAATTGAAGAGAATAAAATTAATTTCTCAGAAGTTAATTGATACGAGTGCGTTTTACTCTCGGAGTAGTGTAGTATTACTCACAAAACCAATTAATGGTGAGTGAGAAATTGAGTCAACAAATCAAAGTTGAAACTTTGAATTAGGGAGAGAATTAATTACTTAATTAATTCTCGTCCCACTTCGGAAAACGAAAGTTGACTTCGTAAGAGTACAGATTCGATGAATCTAAAGCTGACGTCTTGATGACTCAACTATGGCCAGGTTCGTTGAATCTAAGCTGACTTAGCTCTGACTCGTATCAGTATATGTCAGGTCAACCGGATTGATTGCAAATCAATTCCCCATTGCTGACCTTCCTAATTAAAGGGTTCCGTATATGGAAAGTCAACTGAATTGATTTGCGGAGTATTTTTTTTTTTTTTAGTCTTAGTCTTGTACACCAAGTGCATCATTTATTAGACTCTTTTTGGAAATGAGACAAATTTTATTTTCAATTCATTAGTATAATGAATTAAGTTTGAGTTTGGCTTACAAAAGTGTGGGTCCTAAAAGAACTTGTGTTTGTCTCACAATAGGATAAACTAACTATAACTGGAAAAATTACATGATGAGTTTAGTTATACTTATAACTAAGAAATGAATTTGTAAAATAAAAAATTCTAATTTAAACTTTACTCAAGATCCACTTATCAAGAGCATTTTCATGAGTTGACAGTGATATTTGGCAGAATTTACACCTAAAGCTGTTATTATGAAACTGATTGTCTGTTGTTATACCAAAAAAATGTGCATTATGATTCTGCAGAATCATATATATGGAAAACTGAGATTGGTATTAGTGCATTCGTAGTAACTAAAAAAAAACTAAACTTAGTGTGATGTGACAAAGGAAACTACTAAGAAATTTCACAATTTGTTTATAATATAAAATTGATATAATTAGATATATTTATCAATCCTATCACAAGCATAAGCATTTATTGATATCATAATATTTTATATTATTATTGCAGTTTTTAAATCTACTGATATTAGTAAATACATGTAATAATATAAAAAAATAGATTTAATGATATTAATATCATATGATAAATTTTATTCATAGGAGACTATATTGAAAATTATGTTAATAACAAAAGAAATACTCCATCTTTTATGTTTGCGTTAAATTTATTGAAGAACATTTATCTTCTACAATTATCGTTCTCTCAAATAAGAAAGTTTGTTTTTCAGGGTTATGGTTCCATCTCAGATAAGATCATATACAAAGTAAAACATATGTTGCAAATAGATTACAGTCTACAATTCAGAAACTACAATTAAAACAGAATAAACTAATTCGCCAGAAAATCACAAAAAATCTTCAGCACCAGGATATATTATAGATGAACAATTTTCTCCTAAAACCAGGAATAATGTTATTCAAGTCTACAAAGAGGCAGCCCCTTGGTCAAGGAGAAGTTGTGTTATATCCTCGTACTCCATCAAATTTGAGATGTATAAAGGGGTTGCACCTTTCTTGTTCTTGGCATTCACATTAGCTCCCCTACATATAAGAACTTCAACCGTCTCGATTCTGCCTCCTTCAACAGCTAAATGCAGAGGTGTGTGACCTTCACCATCCCGGGACTCCACATGAGCACCAAACTCGACGAGCATCATCACCACATCTTTGTTTCCTTTAATAGCAGCAATGTGAAGTGGTGTCAAACCATATTGATCACAGAATTCCGTATTTGCTCCCTTTTCCAGTAGTGATTCAAGTGCCTCGAGCTCTCCACGCCTAGCAGCTTGAAGCACTGCTTCGCCTCGTTCCAGTAGTTTAACCACGTCGTTCTGCATGTCGATAAAGATTAGAAGAGAGGCTACAAGTGTGAAAGCTGATTATTTTGAATCAGAGTTTAATAGTTATTGGTCTCATAGCTTTTCTATTGTCCAATTTTGGCCGACAAATTTTTTAATGAATTCGATGTAGTCTCAAAATATTAAAAAACTCCCCATCTTTGGCCCAAAATAGCCGAAAAAATTGAAAATGATGTCGTTTTATGTCATGTGAATGCCCAATTTTGAACTCATAACTTGTTTTACTGTCCAATTCTGGCCCGCATAAAACAACATCGTTTTCATTTTTTAATACTGGTATTAAATCAAAATAATTAATTTTTTTGGGATTAAAATTGAACAACAGACAATTTATGAGAGTTTTTTTTTACCTCATTTGAATCATAATGAAGCAAACACAATATGTAAATATTTAGCTAACTGCAAAAGCAAAACAAGCCACTCACAAAGTATTCAATATTCACTTATGCCCACACAAATATAAGGACTAACTGCCATTCAAAATTTTCCTTTCAAAGATTTTAATCTCCAAAAATGTCTGCCAGTGCTAGGGAAAATAAAATTCAAGTAGTATCTGCAAGACCTCTTAGAAAGGACAAGGTGGCATGAACACGAATGCTATGCCATGAAATCACACACAAAGAATTTCAACTGTGTTCTCATGCATGTGATCATCCACGGTAGTTGTGTGTCATAGTTTCAAGATAAATGTACCGAACAGAATTATCTTGATGCTAACAGTCAACAGCGATGTCCATCATCCACTTGATCATGGGAGCATCCTTTGGTCTTAATGTTATGCATCCAATCAAGAAATTAACAAAATTCATAATGCATTATTTTGTATAGTGTAGTAAAAAACAAGGGAAGTTTCCTAGTGGAACCTTGGGGAGGAAGAGACTAATTTTCTAGATCTTAGAATATATTGTTTTCTAGTTGTTGGTACTCTGATAATGGTAAGCAACAATGATGCAAACTAGTAAAGGAAATTTTTTACAAGATTACGACTAGACAGAACAAGCACAGAAAATTTAGTATGCTAAACATATATTCATCCAAAATCGATGATCACTTGAACTGATCATGAGGAAGACCAACAAAACAGAGGATTAGGCTGTTGTCACTTTTGTAAAGGCTTCATATATGTCTTTCAATCACCGGTAAAACTGCAGTGGTTGGAGTGGCCATTGAATCCTATGGCTTTAGTTCAGGTAAAAATGCTATGAAGAATTATCAAGAAATGAAATTCCAAGTTACTAATTTCGAAATAAGGATTCAAAGAGGTACACAAAGATAAGTCCATTTCTCATGATTAATAACAACAGGTTCTTCCCTTCATTGATATTCTGTATTGACGGCATGGGTTTTATCTAAAAAGGAATTACATCAACCTTTTTAATTTAATCATATATGCATGAACCAGTCAAAAAGAAGAGCGCCTACAGCTCTTGATGGTGCTAAATGCCATTTTCACCATCCATCTGCATGATGAAAGTTTTGCAAATTTCATAGGTAAAACTTGGATACAATCCTGTGGGTGCATCAAAAACCAAGAAATGCTTAATGACCAATATCACTTAAAGGGGAAGAATCTCCTTGAACTCAAGTTCTATCATCCAAATCGGTGCTCAGATATAACATTCAAACCAGATTCACTTTTAAAATTGTAAAGCTCCTTTAAGCTGAGGCAAATCGAGGATATAACTATTGAACTGATGTATGTTAAAACTACTACTCTAATTACCTATGTGGATTACCTAAAACTATGTGGATTACCTATGTGGATTACCTAAAACTAACTAAGTTCGTAAAATTGAATATCAAAGATCTATCTGGTTTATAATTAGGGTGTCAATTGCGGACACCCACATGGATAAAATTGTGAGAAATCAGAGTACAAGTTAGTTCCTCCTTTGAAGCCCTTAACAGGTACAAAGGCAAATAAGAATGGACATTAATATGCACTCTCTTTAAACTTCAAAACAGAATTCATCTTAATATAAGCAAGAGAATAGAGTAATTTAACCATCAGGGTAACAAGTTTTTGATGACTCTATGACGAAATATCTTGAATAGAAAACAGGATAATAAGTATGCTGCTTCCAAACATTAGTGCTATGTGTAACTGCAAATCAAAGTGATGGTGTCTTCCATCACACAATCTCTGGTCCTACTGTAGATAGACCTATACTCCACCATGTCAAAGTATTAAATCCTACACACTCTCATGGGATATAACACAAGGCAACTCTAACAATGCTAACATGCGATCAACATTTTCTTGGCAATTAATGAAATCAGGGAACAATGTTCGTCAATGGTGTTATTACTTACGTGGTCCTTATCTCGTGCGACTTCAATGGCTGAACGGCAGTGATCCACATCGCCGATAGTGGGGTCAGCGCCAGCTTCCAGAAGCATCTCCGCCATCAGACGGTCCCCATTCGCCGCCGCTCTGTACAGTGCCGTCCGCCCGTCCTTGCTCCTCGCGTCCACGTTAGCACCTGCTCTCACCAACACCTTAGCACTCCCCAAATGCCCTTTACTCGCCGCCAAATGAAGCGGCGTTCGCCCCTCCTTATCCCTGGATTCAACATCCCCGCCTTCCTTAACTATCTTCTCAACCTCCGTCGTCCGATCAAACGCCGCTGCCACATGTAATTCTGTCCACCCCCTAGACGCCCACCTAACGTCATCGTACACTTCCCTGTGAACGTCAACCCTTAACCCCGCCTCCAAGAGTAAACCCACAATGTCAGGGTACTGCGTTGCGACTTGGTACAGTGACTCGGCTTCTCGAACCGGCAACTCGGAAACAACCAAACGCTGTCGTTTTACAATGCTCCTCACCGCTTCAAAATCTCCCGCACCCACAGCGTGTTTGAGTAGAAAATGGCCGACGAAATACACCTTGAGCTTAACGTCATAGGTGGGTCGGTGAGAGGAGGAATTGAACCATCGGTTGACGAGCTCGGACTGGGCTGCCTCCGGCAAGTCGGTACTGAGTTCGGGCGCGGCGGCAGTTTTGATAAGGAAGCGGTCAGAGGGGGAACGGGGAAAGGTGGAGGGGAGGTGGGATTGGGCCTTAAGGACGATCTGGAAGGAGGCGGAGGAGAGTGGCGCAACGAGTCCACTCGGCGGGTTGACCAGGAACTTGTGGGGGGAGGAGGTTTGGACCTTGAAAGCTAGAGGGGCGGTGGTAGTGAGAGATTTGAAGCGAATGTTGGTGCGACATTTGGAGCCCAATGCAAAGTCTATAAGGATTTCATGGTCGGGCAATTCGACTAACTTCTCCATGGCAGTGAAATGACGAAGAAAATGGAGGATCGGTGAGTCATCTCGGTGAAGGAGAGTGTAGAAGATGACGCTGTAAAAGGAAGTGCTAGGGAAGTTGTGGCCATGTAATTCTGATTAGATCGTCGATTGGAAAAGAGTACTTTTGCGGCTTGATTGTTTTTACCGTAGAAGACGGTTTTTTTTTTTTTTTTAAATTCGTATATTATTTTAAAAAGTAATTTTATTTATAAATTAATTCATAAAATTAGCATGTAAATATAATTTTTTTTCTATATAAAATGATTTTTTTTATACAGAATTAATATAATTAATATTAAATTTGTGAATTATTTTATAATTTTTTTATATAAATAAAATTATATTTTAAGAGGCTACAAGTTAGGAAGTTATAAGTTGTTAAATTCAGATTGTTTTAAATAGAATTATTTGAAATTAAATAAATTAAAAAATAAAAATAAAAATTTATTAATTCAAATTAAACACAGTAAATGAAAGCTGAAAAAATCAAGAACATTAGCATAGAACTACTGTTTAAGCACTGGTTGAACCAGTTATAGAACCGGACTGATTATCCTCTGAAAATCGTTTTACGGTTGAACCGGAAAAAATCGGTCAAAACCAAATAAACAGCTCAAAACGGGAAAAAACTGGTTGAACCAATCTGTTTTTATATTTAAATTTTTTTTCTAATTTCTTAATTAAATTATATCACGAGACACGTTCCAACACCAAAATTACTTTATTCTACGATTTATATATTTTAAATTTCCATAGTAATATTTTGATTTGTTAATTTACTATACATGAGTTATGAAATATGTCATAAATTAATTTAATATTATAATTGGAGTTATTTTGAGCAATTTGATTTTAATTGTCTATATAATACTAGTTTATTTTTCAATTGTAACTTATAATTTTTTTATAATTTTGAGTTAATTTATTTTACTTTTTTAATATAACCTATATTATATTAAAAATAGACAGAAATGATTTTAATGGTTAGACCGTACTCGTGCATGTGGACTTGGATCTTGACAATTTGATTTTGGATGGATTTTGGGTGTACTTGGGCCTTGGGCCTAGTGTCCATCTAAGCTGACTCAGCTCTGGCTCGTATCAACCTAAAACGTGTAAGAGTACTGTTTATGGTAGGTCAACCGAATTTATTGCAAATCAATTCCCCAAAAACTGACCTTTCTGAAAAACCATCCGTCAGCATTAATGATTTTTTGCAGGAAAAATGATTTTTTTATGCGCACACAATATTATGAAAAAATATTAACAACATTATAATTATGCTTACACAATATTATAATTTTTTGCTGGGAAAATCATGAAAAATCATAATAGTTTTTCCCTCTCTTTCTCTCTCTTGCATATGTTGTCAATGATTATGTTCAAATTGTTTATTTATCTTTTTATGTTCAATTACTTTTTTGCAGGTTCGTATTAAGATCA
>JAPKLY010000207.1:116819-179885 GCA_026898435.1 Prunella vulgaris
ATATATATATATATATATATATATATATATATATATATATATATATAAGGTTAGTTTTTTAGTATACATGAAAATCATGATATAAGCAAATTATAATAATGCGGAATGATTATTTTCCATAAATTATTTACAGATCTAATCATCTTTTGTTATCATGAGTGATTATATCTTATTCTTTAAAAAAAAAAACTTATGAAATATTATCTCTTGATTTTATTTATCTAATCTTCTTTCATTATTATTATTGAAAAAATGACTAAATTTTATGATATTTTTTTTTTAATTACAACAAAACAAATTTATAATATCATAACAAAATTATCTAATAAAATATTATGTTCTTGATTTTCTTTACAAATACTTATATAATGAAATAAGATAAATCTTTCTTGATTTTCTTTAAATATAACAATATCTTAAATATTTCTTGATTTTCTTCGAATATGACAAACTAAAAGTTTATAAATTTCTTAAAATTTTAACTCTATTATTTTTTTAATCTAAATCGTATATCTTTATTCAAAGTTTTTATAAATTTCAATTTATTTTTACTTTTATATCAACTCTTTAATGTATTGTATATTAATTTTTCTTAATTGTAGTTTAATTATTTTTTATTTAATATCAATTTTATTATTATTTTCATAAAATATTTGCACACTAATCATATTTATTATTATTATTATTATTTATGTATCATAATATGTGTAATATATTTAAGTTATTTATAGATGAATATTATACGAGAATCTAATCATCACACCTACTAATGTGTTTATATTATTCAAAAATTTTATAATATTTTATTTTATTAGTATTTGTAAATTATAATAAAACAAGATAATTATTTCAGATTTAATCATCTTTTATTATTACCATGATCGACTACATTTTATAATATTTTTTAAAATTTTCTTTAATCATAACGAAATAAATCTTATGAAATATTATGTCTTGATTTTATCTATCTACTTCTCTTTTGTTATCATCATTATAATAGTGATTAAATTTTATAATATTTTTTTACTTTTTAATAATAATAAAATAACCTTATAAAATATATGTTCTTGGTTTTATTTTAATATACCCATATAATAATAAAAATTTATAATTCAAATCTTTCTTGATTATCTTTAAATATAACAAAATAAATATTTAGTATTTTTTTAAATTTTCTTCAAATATGACAAACTAAATCTTATAGGTTTTATAATTTTAATCTCATTCCAATTCTATAAACATGATAAATTAGAATTTTTTTTATTACAAAATATATTTCAATTCTATATGATTACTATTATTAGGAGTTATTTTTTATTTGATTTATTTAATTAATTTTAAAATTTATTTGTACAATATAAAAAATTAAGTAAATCAAATAAAAATCGATTATCTTATTATTGAGTACTATATTTATTTAAAAAAATTTAATTAAATAACAAAAATATATAGTTTTTCTCTTATATATTCAAATTTTGTTTCACACCACGAAATTCCCTGGTGTACATACCAATGTATATATAATAGTAAGAGATTATTACATTTTGGTTCTAACTTTTCCCTACTAATTAATTTTAGTTTTACACCTTTTTAAAATACCAAATTAGTGCTAAAATAATATAATTTGGTCCAAAAGTAGTCAATCAGAGCATTAAATGATGGGTTCTAACTTTTTCATACCCACCCCCAATAAACCGTGGCTACCCTCCCCTAATAGCTGGTCCTTCTCAATCTCTCACCTCTTTCTGTCTCTCATCTCGTTTCTCTCTCTCATCTGCGTTATCTCTCTCATCTCTTTCCTCTCTCAACTCGCCGTTTTCCCATCCCCGATGCATCCGTCAAATCCTACCTACCTAACAGTACGGAGACGGAATTTGAATTTTGTTGGGCATGTATTTCCTTCAAAATCCCCCAGTTTATTACTCTGTTTCATCTTCCTTCCCCTTCCATCGTTCTCTTCTCGGTGTTTGATTGCCAAAAAAAAAAAAAGGCTGATGATTGCATTTTAGCTGTGAGGTGGAAAGAGGAGTGTAAATTCATCACTGTTCGGGAAACCAAATCATATAAATCCCTCCAAGACCAGGTTAGAGGGAAGTGGGTCGAATTACAGTCTTCTGATTTTGCCTTTTCTTGCTCATTTGGTGATTTCACCAATGCATGTTTAGAATCTGATGATGATTTGGGTAGTATATTTAATATTTTGAAGACCCTGCCTTCCAAAATTGTAAAAGTCGATGTTGTGCATGTTTCTCAGTCCAAAACATCATCCAAAGAGTCTGATCCCAAATCCAATTCTAGTGTTAATAGGTTAGAATGGGTTCCTTATGATCCTGTATCTGGTGAAATTATAGAATTTGGAGGAGCTGGTTCTATTCCTGCATTCGACGTTAGTCCTGCTCTTGATAAGAAATCATTCTTGTCGGATAATTGGTCTGATATATTTAAAAATGGTGTTGGGTCTATATTCAGTGGTGGGAGTGTTGATTTTAGGACCAGTCTTAGGAAGTATGCCACGAAGATGGGTTTTCGTTTTAAGTTCATGAAAATCACTTCCTCATACATACATGTCATTTGTCATGAGTCAAAAAACACTGGATGTGAGTGGTATATTCGTGCTAAATTGTTAAAGGTATCTGGTGCATTTGTTATATATAAGGGCAATTTTACTCATAGGTGTGTTGGTATATTGTTGAAAGACAAGACCAAACGTTTATGTCCTAAAATTATTGGGAAATTATTGTTGGGTGATGTAAAGTCCAAGCCTGATATGGCACCAAAGGATGTTGTAGATGTTATTAGGAACTCGTATGGGATGGAGATTCCTTACTATAGGGCTTTCAGGGCAGTTGAATCTGCTAAGGAACAGATTTATGGAAGTTTTGATGATTCCTATCAAGATCTACGTTGGTATTGTGAAGCCGTTGAGCGCACCAATCCTGGAAGTATTGTAAATCTTCAAGAAAATAGCACTACTCATTGTTTTGAGCGTCTATTCATTGCATTTAAGGCATGTGTTGAAGGTTTCAAACATTGTAGACCTCTTCTATTTCTAGATGGGACATTTCTAAAGGGGCGTGCTAAGGGCACTCTGCTAGTTGCAACTGCTAAGGATGGGAACAATGGTATGCAATCTTTTTTTGTGCATCTTTTCACACCTAATTGCATTACAACTAAATTTTAATACTGCCACTGTTTTTCCAATTTTATTTAGGTCTTTTCCCTGTTGCTTATGCATTGGTTTCTGCTGAAAATATATCCAATTGGGAATGGTTTGTAAGGAATATTAAGGATAATATTGTGCACGACCAGGAGATTATTTATATTTCTGACCGGAACCTTGGGTTGCTTTCTGCACTTAATAATGTTTTTGATGAACCCAAACATTTTTATTGCTTATTTCATCTGTTGGCAAATTTACGTGGTCGGTTTTCTTCTGGTTGGTCTAACAATCAACGTGTAGACCTTGGTGAGATTTTTAAAGCAACTGCTTATGCTCCAGACGAACGACTTTTTAATCAGAGCATTCAATTGTTCATTCATGTTGGGGGGAAGATGACTGAAGATTGGTTAGACCAACTCCCATATGAAAAGTGGGCGGTTGCTCATTCTTCCCATATCAGACGCTATGGGGAAATGACATCAAATGCTGCTGAATCATTTAACAATTGGATATTGGATGCTAGGTCACTCCCTGTCACAAAATTGGTAGACCGCATTAGACAAAACATTGTTAGATGGTTTGTTGATAGGAGAGATGCATGTCAAGGATGGACCACACCTCTTGTACCCCAGAGGCAGATTGATTGGGATTACATGTACGAGCTTGGGAGTTCGTGGATTGTTTCTAAATCTCCTGGTGGAGAGTTTGAAGTGCAGTATGAAATATCATGCACTGTTTATTTGCATCGACGGTATTGTTCCTGTGGACAATGGTTTGTTACCGGTTTCCCTTATGTCCATGCAGTTACAGTCATATGCCGGAATGAGACCTCCATTTTCACTCACATTGATAAATGTTTTTATACATAAGAGTACATAAAATGTTACCAGAAGGACCTAAATCCCATCCCAGACACAATGCGATTTGAGTGTGAACCATCCCCAGATCAGTTCAAGATGCTACCGCCAATTTTTAACAGGAGGCCAGGTCGCCCAAAGAAGCATATGATTACATCATATGGTGAATTCCCAAAGAAGAAGCCGAAATTGTGTTGGTCATGTGGTAAGCGTGGAATGCATGACCACACATGCACCAAATCCTGAGAAGGTAATGAAATGTCTATTTTTCCAGCAGACACCATGATGCATTTTATTGTGGTTTTGTTATGGGGTGTCATGTTTCCTGTTGTAGGTGCAGAACATTCCTTTTTGTTGGCTAGAAGCGTGCTGACATATTTCTTTATCATGCAGTAAATACAGTTCCAGTAAGTAATTTTTACTTTTCCATAAGTTATGGGGTATCATTTTTTCCTGCTAATGTTATGTATTTTGTGTGATACCTTCTCTATTTTGTTTGTAGGCGAAGTCAGGGATCTTTTTGTGGGCAGGAGCACATCTATTTTTATCATGTGCATATCTCAGTTCTTTTGGGTCAGTCATATAAAACTTCATTTGCTCAGTTATTGAGTAAGAAGTTTTCTCTGTGGTGATCATACTTATTTTTTGGGTTTTTATCATATTTTCATGTCAAGTGTAAGTAATGAAGAAACTGTATGCTGTGTATACAATTGCCCAATCATTTTAGAGAGAGATTTTGTTATGTAATTAAATTTGCCCAATCAATTGCACCCTGCTTATATAATTTCAGCATTCGTGCACACCATTATAAACTGCTCCGTTCATACATAAACTGACTCAGTCTTTACATGAACATTTTGGTAAATACAATTGCACACAGCCCTACTAGTACAATTGTAATAACATTCCCTATAACCACAGTACTTAGTGAAAGTTTGTTATTGATCATACCATTATTATGTATACTTGATGAGTAGTTTCTGAAAGCTTCTGCATGCTGGGTAACTTCCTCTAGCACCATGTTTGCTGGATAATTTTGAATTGGGTTGCACCAGTGAGAAAAACCATGTTGTTTACAACAGTAGAAAAGTCTGCCTGGATTTCTTGGTGATTCAGAGAGCATTATTGAAGCTGGACACTTGCATTTTGAACAAGTTGATTTGCTGTACCTGGGATAGTTGCTTGTACCTCCATATGAGCTAGCTTCAGACATTTTTTGTGAAGTAGTTTAGGTATTTTTTCGATGATTTCCGTATTAGAAGACAACTCATTATATATTGAATGTTGAGCTGTTTGTTTTCCCAGTAAGGTTTATGGGCCTATTTATATAAGTTCACTTTTGTTTTTGAAAAACAATGGTCATATATATGTCCTGTCAATTTGCCAACCGTTATAATCCATTTGTTTAAAAAAATATATACATGTGTTCTAATAAAAGATTGTAATGCACAGTCCAGATTTGTTTCTAAATATAAAATTTTATAAATTTATTTTTTCCATGCACAGGACCAAACATTTTTTTACTGGAAAAAATTGTTTATGCAAACGGCCCCAAAAATTAATGTACCAACATGCACAGGACCAAACATTTTTTTACTGGAAAAAATTGTTTATGCAAACGGCCCCAAAAATTAATATACCAACATGCACAGGCCCAACCTACTTAACAAAATGCACATGCCCACATGAACAAGGAATGCAAAATGCATAGAACATGTCTTTGCACAGGCCCACCTTATTTAACAAAATGCACAGGCCCACCTTATTTAACAAAATGCACAGGCCCGAGGAATATCTTATGCACGGGGCCCAATGAATCCCAAAATGCACAGGACATCAAAATGCACGGCCCCGAAAAATACAAAATCCAATGGCCCATTTCTTGGCCAGGCTCATACTTCAATGCACAACACTACCACGATGCACACACACTGAAATGCACATGCCCAACAAATAAAATAGAATCAGGCAGCCATTAAAAATGTAGCATACACACTAATAATTTAAGTAACATTCCCACATTTTTGTAAAACATATTGAATTAATTTTTTTTTTTTTGTAATGTTGCAGAAATGAAATACAAAAATAATATGTTTAAATCTTAATTGCATATATTATACATATGCACAAAACACCCTTATTAACCGCGCCTAATTTTTTGGAGTACGTGCAGTTGTGGGTTGTGTCCAAACAGCCCACAATCAGACTAACTTTTCAACTCCCACCCCCTCAATTGATTTGATTGGTTTAGCTGTAGGTAAAGAAAACCCCATTTCTTACCTTGATAACCAATACACACACTCTGTTTTTTGTTAAAAAAAAAAAAAGGCAGCCCCACCCTCAACAATGACTTCCAAACGACTTTATTTGTGGAGACACATGAGCAAAATGCCCGATGATGTTATATTTGAAATTTTTTCTAGGCTACCATAAAAAACACTTGGTAGAATGAAATGTTGTTGCCACCATTTCTACTCCATAATATCAAATCCTAGACTTATTAGGATGCATTTAAAAAGATCAAGGATGGAAAATCGTTTCGTCATGATCAGAGGTGGTGAGTGGGGTAATAAGCCTTTTGATTACAATGTGACACCACGAGGGTTTAACAATTCCAACTACAGAGTTAGGTCTGCTGTTGATCAAATGCCGGAGGTAATGGCGTCATGGAGTTGCCTGACCCTGATGTGTGGAGAGTTTGATCGTGTTGAAATTACTAACCCCACTACCAAGAAAAAGATTGTGCTTCCATTTTCTCGAATCAACTTCCCCCCAGGTACTGTTAACGCCTCTGGTTTTTATGGTATGGGTCGAAATCATGACAAAACGGATATATTAGTTGTTCGTGTTGTTATTTTTAAATCCGAACAGTTGTTATCTGAAGTTAAGATTTTTTCTAAAAGGCGAACTGTTTGGGAGGATGGTCCAAATTTCCCTTATAATAATGTTTCTGGGAAACCTGATGTCTTTGTATGTGGGTCTCTGTATTGGCAAGTTTGGATAGATAACGAGCAGTTTTTGGTTGGTTTTTGCTTGGAGGATAAGAGTTACAGAGTCCTAGAAGTGCCTGATAAAACCCTGACTAATGATCATTCTAGTATTAGAGCTTTGAATGTGTCGAAGCTTGTTCTGTACACTCAAATATCCGATAGTGCTGCTGGTCACAAGTTTTACATTTTAGAAGATCATGCCAATGACAAATCATGGACAACCTTCAACATTTCTTTGGATGCTGCCATCACCCTTCACCACTGTCTCCAAACCATCAACCCAATTGCTTTTCTGAATGATGAGGAAGAGGAAGTTCTGTGCCAAGTTTATCCCATGGGTGTATTTGTTGTTTTTAATGTAAAAACGAAGACACATCAACACTCCAATGCTTTCCAGTTTCGTCCTGGTCATTTGGTGAAAGAGTGCTACATCGAGGGGTTATTGTAATTAGTTTTCTAATTTAAGTATATATGATTTTTGTGGACAGTACTTTTGTTATGTAAATGTCCAGTTTTAGTATCTTAGGGGAAAACACTATATATCCTTACCTTTTGTTATGTAATTATTACTCTGTTATATATTCGTATAAAAATGATATATAATAGTTAAGTTTGTTCATTTCTTTCAGTAATTTAATTACTTTATTATTATTCAATTTTTTGTTGTGTGGGCTATATAATATTTTTTGAGTATATGTGTGTGGGTTGTATAATTCACCAGGAAACATATGGCCCAAATGATGTAAAATAGAAACATATGAAATTCATAGGCCCATATCATTTAATTATAAGAATGAATTGATAAAAAAAAGGCCATACTGCACAGGCCCAATAAAAAACCCTGTCATGTAATAAGAAGAATTGCAAACATTCTGTGTTGATATGCACAGGGTCATATGTTGCACAATGAGTAGAATGCACAGGTCCAAAAAACAAAAAAAAATGAAAAAAAACAATGCCCAGGCCCACCACACCTACTATGCAGCATGCACAGCACCTGCCGGATGCACAGTACCTGGCACATGCACAGGCTGGTGGAGTTTAGATAGATGCACAACCTCGGACAACTGCTCCCATGCACAATCACAAAATATGGGAAAAACTCTGAATATGTTCAGATACCAAAACAATGCCACATCATACTATTAATAAGTTTTTAACCCAAAATGAGTAAATTTTGGGAATAATATAGGGTAAGTTGATCCACAAAATATTAACAGCAACTACTATGACACATTCTAAAATACCCCAAAATACCACAGGTTAAGTTGATCCACAAAACATATCAATATATTTTAACACTCTAAATATCCCAAAATACCAGCTTTACATAATATAAACTACAGAGCAGCACTTGTCGGATCGACAAACCATTTTGCCATTCGCGCAAGGGAAATTCCCTGACGAAAGGCTGAACTCACCTTTCTTGGTTGTTTTGTTTGACAGGATCTTCTCAATATAGTGACACTATCACTCCACAATCAACAGAGTTTGGAACTTGTTGAAGACAATCTACAGGCACTGGATCAACCAATGGTCTCCTTAGGAAAGGATGCGTAGGCCTACACTTCTTAAAAATCTCTCTTAATTTGCGGTCAACATACTTCACCTATCATAGCAGTAAACATACACTATATATATAAATATTCATCTTTCAGTATAATACAAAATGTAACCATATGTATATTAATCAATAATAGCATACCACAATAAGAGATTGTTTCAGATATTGATCAGCAGTTCCCCTTCCTCTTGGTCTCTTTGAATTGTAAAACCTCCACTCGCTATTCCTCATGTTAAATTTAAGCAGTGTCCAATGATCTCCAATACCACGGACTGTTGAACTTCCTCCACCTGCCAGAATGGGAAATAGCAGTGTGTCCATATCCAGTGATTCTTCCAGCACTCCATCAACCAAGGTGTTGAATGCTCCCATTTGTTTATTTGGCCCATCTTTGATTAAACCCTACAATTTATAAAAAAAAATTATATTTTTTGTGAACAAATTTCATATATATATGCATCTTTATATATTTGTCATCCATAATATTACATACCCAGCAAGTGGCACTAAAAATCTTAGTGTACTTTACTGCTGCCCACTGGTCTTTGTAGATGGTTTGCAGAAATTCTGACCTTGCATCTATCACCTATAAACATTTGCCAAAAGTTAGCTAATATAAAATGTTTAAAACAATTAAATATTCTTACCCCGTCAGATAGTCTTTTGTGATGCAGGACGTCAATCAAATCCCGTGCCCTCACTATAGCTAGTGGTTGATCCCCCTCCCACACAATACACCTACAAGTTTATATACGTCAAAGAAAAGTATGAACCAATGTAATGGGTAAAACAATAAAATTTTGATGCACTTTGTACCCCATTCCTTGCAGTTGCACTATTTGATGTAGCTGCATCCTAACATCAGCGTCACATTTCTTCACAGCAACACTTCCTTCATTCCATTTAAAACTGTGCTCATCTCTTTGTCGTTCTTCTGTCTCTGGTATTTCTAATGGAACATCCTCAACAACACCCCTCTCCTCGTGCTTCTTTGTTAGCTCATTTGTTGATGGCTGTGGTGTCCTCTTTATAGCCTTCCTGTCATCGTTATCTGTTCTTCCCTTGATTCGTATTGTCATCGTGCTTGGTTCTGGGTAGTTTGTTAGTCGTTTTCCTTTCTCCACCGGGGTCTCGTCACGAACAATACTTCCTTCACCTTGCTTGGCCACAGCTCCTACTTCGTCCTCGCAGTCTTTGTCATTGACATCCATTTTCACACTTTCCATCTTTTCTTTGGAAGACTTGTCTTTTTCACAATCAGCACGTGTGATTTCAACATTGTCTCTGACAACCTTCCTGATGTACTCATTCATCTTTTGCAACTCCTCATTCTCCTTCACTAGAATATGAATCTTCTCAACTGCATCCAAATACATAAGGTTAGTTGGATCAGCATACAGCTGTGTTACACTAGGAACACTGAGCTCAGCAACTTTGGCCTTTAGATCTTCGTTTTCTCCAGAAATTTGTTCCAGCTTCTTTTTCATCTCCTTCATATCTTCCTCTCTCTTCATCATCTCCTCGTCAAATTTTTGTCTTGCAGCTTCGAGTTCCTGAATCAACTTAGAAACCGCTGCCTCGCCATTACGTTTCTCAACACTGTCTTCAAGCCCCTTATTCATTCCTTCCAATCTGTTGTCTTGTTCTTCATCAACACCAGATCCTTGTCCATCCATAGAATTTGCTTGTTGTTCATCAAGACCAGATCTTTGACCATCCACAGAATTTGCTTGTTCTTTATTTTGCTCCTGTTCATTGTTTACTGCCATCTGCGTCAACCCAATGCTGAAACTGGGAGCATTTTGATCATCACAATCCTGGTTTTCATCAACTCCTCCTGAATTGCTGTCTTTGATATGATCCTTCAGCCCCGCTGATTCATCATCATCATCACCCAGTGGTACATACTCTAGTTGTAAATGTATCCTCTCATCACCCTCGTACTGCGTAGCATCCACAAATTCACTGTCGCAGTCTGTGTCTGATCCAACATCTTTCGTCCAGTTACGTTCGTCATCCTTCATTCTCACCTCAGTAAGTGGAAGCTCGAACTCGCTTTCTCGGAACAGTTCAAGTAGCCTTATTCTCTCATCCTCACTTTCAGTTGATTTCAAAACGTTTCTATGTACCTAGAAAGGGAGTTAAAAATCAAAGATTAGATTATTATAGTACAATGGATTTATTGTTGTAAATCAAAGGACTATTTTCCTTACTCCATCCAATTCCGAAAGCCTAGCCCCAGAGATTGCAACATGCATGTCCCAAGTATTCCAATTCAAGTAACGAGGGAAACTATCTCCTACTGGTTTTGCTATTGTAGAATGCTCACATAACCAATACTGTAATTGTTCAGAAAAAAACAAGGACAAATTATGTTTTAACTATTGTAAAGAAACAAACATTATATTAAAAGCAACTGATACTAGTTACCGGTAAAATTGCTGCACATCCACCGGACTTCATCTTTAAGCTAGACATCAATTGAGAGCGAAACATGTCGACAACAAACCCAGCCCAATCATAGCTGCATATGTTCTTAAAATCTTGCAGAAATTCAGTGATTGAACAAAAGATAGCCCCATTTTGATTTGGTGTAAAGAAAGCTGCCATCAAATGGCAGTGCACTAAACGTGCAGTGTCATATACACTCTCATCATCAGTCTTCTCAACTGCTATCTTAATTTTATCAAGGATATGTGCTTTATACAAAATAAAGATTTTTTGTTGTTCAGTAAATCTTTGAAGCAACGTTCAACCCACAAAGGAGTTTTGTGGCCATCAGTCTTTAAAGTTATTGGCTTGCTCCCACAACTAATACCAAATATTAGTTTCGCATCCATTCCAGTTAAAACTAGATAATTATCCCCTATCACAAAATTACCAGTATCTTCATCAAAGTTTGTCACTATTTTTCTAACATCTTCCTCATACTTCTGACACTTTTTCATTAGAGACTGGTGCTCCCTAACATATATACTTTCGAAAAGGAACCAAAAAGGTGTCATCTTTATAGCCTTTAAGTGCCTATCTTCAAATCTCACACCATTGATCTCCTTTATTGCAGCCCGCAAATTTGACCTATAATAGGTCTCATGCTTAATCTCCACATCCCCTAATAAGGATATGAAACAGTTATCATATAAGAACATCAAAAAAAAAAAAAAACATTCTGAATAACATAGTATCATGGAAATTTGTTTTTCGTTACAAACAGCATACCAAAGCAGTTTCGAGGCCTAATAGATCTTTCCCTAGCTGAATTCCTTTCATCTGCTCCATGATCTTTGAGTCCATTTTGATTATCTTCACATATGCATATAACAAATGAAATCAGTTTATATTCACATTTTCTTCAAAAATTGAATGAAATACATATAACAATAATATTTCATACCATCTCTAAGATATCTCGACTTCTTCTGTTTCTTTTTTTTGTCGTTCTGAGGCACCCCTCTATACACAGGATCATCATCTGAATCACTCTGTTGCTGACCCCTGCCTTTATTCTCTCTGCTCCTCTTACGATCTCTACCTCTCCTTCGTCCATCTCCATGCAAATGCTCCTCTCTACCTCTTCTGTGAGCATTCTCATTCAAATGCTCATCCTCATATAACCGTTGATCTTTATGTTTCCCCTTGTGTTCATGTCGGTTATGAATAGTTCCCACATTTTTTCCTTTTGCCCCTGCCCTTTGATGTTGCTCTTCAACACAGGAAGTTATTCTGACATTCTTACCTCAATTTTCATCTACGAAATTAGCATAACTAATGTCAATAATTTACTAATGCAACGTAAAATATTTTTGACGAAGCAAGGTTGATGTATTACCTCTTGGTTTCATAGGTGTTACTTTTATCTTTTCAGATGAATGTGCAGCATTTCTTTTCTGATACACCCCTGAGCTTCCATCATCTACAAACAATTTTCAGACAACTCTGAAAATTCTACATTGTATACAAATAATTCATGAATATAATCATAAACACTGCACACCTGCTCTTCTGGATCCTGATACATGTAATGTCCTGTCTTGATGTCCATGTTTCCTCAGTGTTCCAGGTGTTTCAGCAGCTATACATTAGTAAAAACACACATAAGTTGAACATTGTCATAACTGAATATATACACATTTGTGCATGTTAAAAATCTATGTAAAATAAGCTATACCTTTTTCTTTTGTTACTAAATCAGCATCATTCCTCAAAATATCCATGTGTTTCTTTGGCGTTCTATCTAGAAACATCAATCACCAAAACTATGTATAATTATATTTTTACAGCAAACATTTGATATCTACAATCATTTCATATTCCAAAATATTTACCATTTCTCCTAGAAACGCATGACTCAACAACATTGGCCCTGGAACGTGTTTCATACCTTGGAGACTCAAAATCTAATAAACACATAAACCTTTATTTTATACTCAGAAATCAGTTTTAATAAAGAGATATAAACTTTCATGTAGTATAACATACCAATCCTCTTACACCCTGAGAATTGTGCATCCTTCCATTTACCTCATGTAGGATATTTATGATTTGTCTCGGGGGTATTATATCCTATGTTAACATCAACAGGAAATCTTCAAAACAATGGTTAACATGAACATAATGAAAACATATTCCAATTCCTGTGATACCTTGCTCTTTCTCATTGGAATATTTCCTTGTCACCCTTGTTGAAAACCGTTTTGGGGGAGTAACGCTATCTATCAAACATGATAAGGAAAAAATATATAAGACATTGTACATAATTTTCAACAAAAACCAAACACCCCTGAAACTTGAAATAAAAACCTCACCAAATGTCTTGTGAATATTTTCATCTCTTCCTTTTGATTTCCTGGAACGGCTTCGGCTCCTACTTCTACTTCTGCTCCTTGAATGGCTCCTACACCTACCCATTGGAGTTCGGTAGCAACCCAAAATAAAGACTCTTAACTGCCCAAAAGACAGACGAAAATTATCAAAATTTTGAGCTGGAAACTTTTAACTCATGGTAATTAATGAAGATTCTAACCTCAATTTACGTCGTTGTTGAAGAATTTCTCCATTTCTTGCTCTAACGCTCCCAATCGCCCAAATGCCCTATTTTCCCCAGAGAACGAAACCAGAATTTGAAATGAAGAAGAATGTTGCTAAATGTTGTTTTAAGGTATCTGCCAAATTGAATTTTGAATTTTCTGGCCATCAATCAAACATCCGGTACGGATGTCAGGTTATTGACGGCCGAGGAGCAGGCGGTGGGGGTGCGGTTGTGTGTGGGGGGGGGGGGTGAGGTGAGGGACGTAGGCAGCTGGAGGTGTGGGCTGTTTGGTGGGCCCTTCAGCACCATTTTGCAATTTTAAAAAAGGTGGACACTAAAGTGTAAATACTAGTATACTAATATGTTTTTTACCCTAATAGTAATACTAGTTAAAAAAAAATAGTTTCACTAAAATATGGTTGGGACCATAGTCCATACACACACAAATTGCACGATTAATAAAACTCTATTGGAGAATTTTGGAAAACACCAAAATTATTTAAATTATAAAATGAATTTTACAATTTGCATTTCTCCTTATTTTCCAAGATGTCCTTTAACTATGGAAATGATAATATACCAGAGTAGGACACAGACTTTGTGCACTAGGAATAGGAATGCATCGATTAATATCACTAGAGTTTAGGGTTAGTTGGACATAAACTTTGTGCATCACTCTGTGACTTTAGCTCGCACAACATTCTTTTCGCATTGCCTCCCGTATTCAGAAAATTCTCTCTACTTCGCGCTCTGTCAGTTTGTTACGCGCAATAGCCCTGCATACACACACGCTTAAGCACAGACTCTTTCTCTCTCTACATTCATACAAGTTTATGGTTGCACTTGCTCTCGTCTCTAAGATTTCACCTACAGTTGAAGCAAAATGTTCTACTCTCACCAACTACTAGCTCGGAAAGCTCCTCTCGGCCAAATATGGTGGGAATTTGAGTTATTCTATCGCTCTTTTCTAGCTTTAACTATACAATTTGTAATGTCATGATTAAGTTATGGAGATTAGTTGATTTTAGTTCTATGTAGTATTAAGAGTGAGAAAATTTAATGATCATGTGGCGCGAAATGTGATATATGTAGTCTGTTTCGTTTGGAACATGTGATTTGTACTCTCTCTTTCTTAATTTGGACTATTTCCGTTATGCGAATTAGTGATAACGAATTGATCTCATCTTGATTCCTTGTTTATATGATTTTCCTTTTCGATCGTGGCTTCAGCTTACTCTGTTTTTTCCTTTCGTGCTTGCTCTGTGTGTTAATTTTATATTGTTTTTAGTATTTAAACTCTCTCGTCCGATCACAAATTCTCACAGTAATTCTTTGTTTACTGGCGACTTTGAAGGATGGCCGCAACGATGCATGCGAAGATTCATAGACGGAAGTTAGATAAGCTTAACATTATTAAAATCTGGTGAGGTTATCGTCCATGGTTTTACAGAAAAATTATTTTATTTTACGAGTCCGTAGTTAGTTAATTCCAGCTTATTTTATTACAGTGAAGAAATTTTAAATCCTTCAGTTCCAATGGCTCTCCGACTTTCTGGAATTCTCATGGGTAACGTTTTAACTTCAATTTCTCGTGTCCGGGTTTCTGCTATCGGAATCATAACGTTCGTTATAAAATCAATATTCCAGGTGGAGTTGTGATTGTTTATGAGAGAAAAGTAAAACTCCTTTTCGGTAAGCTTCATTGATTTCTTATAGAATTTCCCCCATATTTGGTTGAAATTCAAATATAACTTTATGAAATTAAATTCCTCATACCCACTAATTCTGTTTCTTCTTTGGATTCTGATGTTGTTTCCGAAGATGATGTCACCCGCCTAATGGTAAGGGCACTGTTTCTCGCTGCCGTAACCAATCGAACCAATCTTCTCCCATTCCTATGGGGTTTTATTCCTCTGGACCCTACAGATGGGAATTATAAATTGCTGTTACATAATTGTGAATTTCTACTCTTACATTTGCATAGGTTGAAATAAATGAAGCTTGGAAAGTTAAAACTGCTCCATCAGATCCAACTAGACTTCCCAAAGGCAAATGTAAGGCCAAGTGAGTGTCATCGTTCTCCTTATTGACAATGTTTGAATGCGTAATTTAAAATTTTGTAAATTGGTGTAGCCTTCATTTTTTTAATCGAAATTTGATGTCGGACATTCCAAAAATAACCATGATTGATTTATCAACCTAGTTATAGGAGATTTATCCTATAAACCGTTACTTGCAACACATTTATCCAATAAAGCAACGATAGATTTCAGAGGAACTGCAATTTTTCTTCCCTTGACTCAGCTATCATATCCACATCACGTTGTTTACATTGAAAAAGGTTGTGGTTGATAAGTACTAGGATGGGCATTGATTTTGAACTCCTATTCCTGATGCCTTGTCAATTGTTTGGATTGCATAGATATGAATCAGTTACATTGCCAGTAAATCGGGACGAAGACCTCGGGGAGATTGAAGAGTCGCTTCATTACTCTGACACAACCACCATTATGGATTTTCAACAGACCTCCTATTTTGCCATGGTAATGGTATTGAATTTCTGGTTCTTATATAATTTAGTCTGTGAGAATGTCCCACCATACACACGCTTTAATGAAGTTGGAAGGTTGATTGGATTGTTTATGTGTCATTTAATACCAAAATGCATGAACTAAGGGACCTTGTCCTTCCTATATAGTTCCTGCAATACCCAATATAGATATAATTGTGTGCTTCCTATTAGAATAAAGACAAAAAAAACTGGAACTATGTGGTTTATATCTTCATCAGTGCCAACTACTTGTACGAATCATCTTTTGAAGAAATCACGGTGTCCCAGATGCTAATGAAATCTGGTTTCTTCCAGAGACTGGATAGCGTGGATGACCCCTTTTTAAATCAAAACAAGGGTGATATAAACAAGGACCAACATCAAGGTATCTGGGATTCCCTTGAATAGAGTTTGTGTACTCCCTCGTTTTTCTAGTTTATAAAATCAACTAATACGTCAAATCCCCTTCTATTTCTATTGCAGCTGATGCTGCTAATATTACCATAAACGATAATTATGATTCATTTCAGGCAGATGCCTCTGCATTCAATCGCTATGAAAGGTAGTACATATTAGGAAAAACATGACTTTCAAGTTTCTGTTATAATTTATGTATCTATAGGTTGCACTTGCACACCCAGAAAAACCTTCATTCTGGATATTTGAGTGTCATGACATGTTAGACAGTTTTCTTTTAATCTATCTGCAACTAATTGTATTGACTCTGGAGCAATTTAACAGGTTTGATATTGAAGAGGATGAGGGGACACAACTTAATCCAACTCCTCCAGAGCATACTGAGATCCCTGGTCTCATACCATCGCCAACTCGTCCCATGTCATCACCACCTCGTCCCGAGGACGACCATATTCGTAAGGGTTTTTGGCAATCAGTTAGTGAATAATTGGAGTGCAGGGGCATTTACACTTCCATCAATCGCTGCAGTGATATACCATCCTACTAATTTCCACTGTTTCCGACGTTGCTTCAGAGTTATATTTGGTATTCATAATTAGGTTATCAAATATATTTCTGAGGATGAATAGAACTTCTGACAAATCCTTCTCCTGTTGCTTATTTGAGTAATTTGTCAATTTAGAAAGCAAAATGATGTGCCAGCCGACAGCATTCATGCGTTAGTCTCATACTCTCATTGCTGAAGCATTAGTACTTAACATAAATCTGACTGAAGGAAAAACCAAATCAGAGAATTAACCTAAATCAGATTTTTTATTTTATTTTTTAATGCCAATGCGCAACATTTCCACAGCTGTCTCTTTCCCTGATAAAATAGGCAGTGTTCTGCTGGTTACTTTTATCTTTATTCTAATGTCTGCAATTATTTCAGCTGATGAAATACCGGAACAACATCCCGAGGAGATACCCAGGCAGCAAGCTGTTGAAAGCAAGGAAACTAATCTGGTAGTATAATATTCATGCAGTTAGAAGGGGCCTCAGCTTAATGCATTGACTCTAGAGTTTCTCACACATATTTCTTCTACGGCAGGATCAAATGAGGCAAAGGGTTGCAAGAAGGAGGGCAAAGAGACGTGCAGCTTTTGCAATGGACTATGACCAAACTATCATTCCTGGTCACATATATCAATCTTGGCTTCAAAATTCCTCTGATATTGTGTCAGGAAGAGGAAGGAAAAGAAAGGTGTACTTGTGCAGCTTTTTTCCATCTTTCTTACCTGTACTTCTTAGATAGTTCGATCTACTCAAGCACTGAAGCAAAAGACGTCAATAGTGTAGTACCGCCCTTTGTTTGCTTATCATTTTATGCCAGCATATTGTTTCATTCTCTGCTCTTTTGGAAGTGGTTTAAGTACTAAGATTAATGGCACTGGGTCAATATGCAGAGGCCCATGAATTCTTTCTCAGTGATGAAGATAGGCGCTCTCATAGACCTACCTTCTGTTGTACTGGTGGAAAAGTTAACCACGAGCGGACATAAAGTGCATTATCCAACACCCCTTTGGGAACAATGGATTAGAAGCATCCAACCTCCACTTGATTCACCTTCAGGTCAGATTTTCTTCATAAGAAAAAGGAGTCTTTTATATCGCGTTACTGAGGACTCTCTATGCACGAGTCTTATTGAATGCATATTTAAAGGTTAAGGTTTCTATGATCGTACAGGCCGAGCTTCTCATCCTCTACCACCTGAGCCATCTTCCACATCTCCACCTGAAAGAACGCATTTTATGGAACCAATTGGAGATGTAAGCCATATATACTTCCTCTCCCTGTCATTTTAAGAAAGGACATCTTTCTTTTGATTGAATAAGAATTTCTATGTGAAGCCTTTCGATGAGTTTCAAAGTAGAGTTGAGTCAATGGGAACTTCCATTGAGAAGCAAAGAGACAATGCCCAAGACAATGAGATGCCCCCCGAGATACTAATTAAAGATCTCAGGAACAACCTTAAAAACAATGGATTTGGAACACGTGAGGCTAATGGAGTGAGTTCATCCAACAACAATCCGTTGGCCACTCCAGGAAATTCTGGTACACTAGTGTTCATACCTGTCATGATTCATGGATTTTCTGTGCTTCCCAATGAACATGTGGATTCATATATGTATGATGCTATAGGTGATGAACTAATGTCAATCCCCAGCTCAGGCTCCGGGCATGGTTTCGTCTCACACAATTCAGATGTCAATTCAGGAAGGTGAGGTTTGCCTATGTAACTCATGCAGATCTAATTCTAAACATAATGATGAAAATATTATTAACTCCAAAAATGCTACCACATCATGCTCTTTATTAAGTGAGCATTCCCATGGTTCAGACCCGCCAAAAAACGACCCTTTTCAGCTTCTAAGAACAGTGGAAATGGCCTTGAACCAGTAGCAGAAGACCTCTCCTGGCCACAAGCTGAGCCAGACTTTAAGTTAGCTAAAAAATCTGAATATGAGTTCACAGAAGATCATGGTAACTGAGCCTCGTAACTATATTATTTCCAGTAGCTGTTTTCTCAATATATTGTACTTGATAATTTTGTTTATGCAGACCTTTTGGTTGAAACTGGACCAACACAAACCCAAAAGCGTCCGGTTATTAATCAGCCACTTGACCAGATAACTAATTCCATCAGAATGTAATCAATACCTCAAACTTGTAGTATTAATTCAAATGAGATATAAGTAGATCATTCTCATGCTTGATTCGATTAATGCAGGCACTTGAAAGCTCATTTTGACACACCAGGGTCTGCTAAATTTGAGTCTCTAAATCAGTTAGCACTTGGGATGAACAAAAAGAGAGCAGCTAGTTTATTCTACCAGGCTTGTGGTATTATTCACTTTCACTTGATTGTCCTATTCCTACTTCAATATTTGCATGATTTAACCACAGAAAATCTTTACATTAATGTTCCATTACAGTTCTTGCCACACGTGACTACATAAGAGTTGATCAAAGGGTGCCTTACGGAGACATACTGATTTCCAGAGGGGCAAAGATGTAAAAAGTGCAGGACGACGAGGCAAGGCGAGGCAGATGACTTATCTATTGAAAAGTGAGTTTAATATGCTTCATTACATTCAGGCATATTGTTACTTATCAATGGAGTTCCTTCAGAAATCATTAATTTGTGTTTATATATGGTGGCATAAAAATATCACAATTGAGAATATTTGATGCTGCTGGAGCTAGTTTTTATAATGTTTACCCCATTATCTTGGCATTTATAATGTAATACCATATGATATATATAGCGTTGTTAATATAAGGTTCAATGTTCATTTCATTATAAATTACTCGTACTTTATAGTAGAGCATTAGTATTTCTTTCAAAATTGGATTTCATATTTGTACGTCTAAAGAGATGTAGACCAACTGTAGTAATTATAGGGTGCAGTTGCATCTGGACCATTGATTTCACACATGTCCATATATGCATGTGTGCGCGTGAGATCCTATGGTCCATATGTGAGATCCAATGATATGGACCCTACATTTTATTACAGGATCCAAATCTGTATATGTTGCTTGTATGACATTTTACCAACATGAATAAATTAGGAGACTTTGGATTTGAGAAATTACGAATGCTCGTCTACTACCAATTTTTTTTTCCTTTTGTATACCTAATTGCAGTTTTGATATTTATATTCACCAACTCATACTAAGTATTATTTGTTATGCAAACTAAAGTCAAAACCATCTTAGCTTTGCACTTGGGTGGCAGCATGATAATTTTTTTTTGAGTATTATAATAATAAATCCATTAGCACGTAATTTGATTGGACTGATTCATTTTCTAAGGTTGCATTAGAAGAAAGCATTTGAAAATATTAACTCCGTATCTTTATAAATTGCTCACAATTTTTTGGCACTAATATTAAGAATGATATAAAAATGTTGATATAGTATATGTGATGTCATGGAGAAAAATAAAAAAGTAATGAGAATAGTATAAAAAATATTGGAAATAATAATAAAGTGAATAGTAGTTTCCTAAAAAAGATAAAAGAATAAATGAGCAACATATAGTGGAATAAACGAAAATGACAAAATGAGCAATTTATAGTGGGACAGAGAGAATATTATAGAATGCTCCCTCCCCTTTTATCTATATTATTTTATTCGTTCTTATAAGTTATAAACCATCTTTCTCATTTATTAATAAGGTATAAAAATAATTATACCTTTATTTATTAATATAATTCACAATTCTAATGTTTAGATGGTGTTGGGATACAATCTGAGTTGTTTTGATTCAGATCCCAAAACTCCTTGATGAATTAGCCTAAGTACAAAATGTCAGGATTGTATAGTTCAGGATTAGTTCTGAAGATCCAAGTCATGAAGGTGTTAATCCTGAAGGTCAGAGTTCATTGAAGATCAATTCTAGACAACTGGTCTGAAGCTGAAACCTGAAGTACCTGAAGATCGCTCCTGAAACTGAAGAGAAGACATCCTGATTGATTCCACTGATGGTGTTTCTACCGAGCATACTAAGGGTGCTCAAGAAGAACCCATCTAGTGAAGACTGACGAAACGTGATGTTGATAGGCGAACTACTAATGGATGATTATGAGATTAATTGGCCAAGACTAAGAAGGTCGCCAACATGCTCAGAAGACACGTCACCAACCTTGACCAAGTCAACCCTGGGTAGCTCGCCCAGAGACCTAGGGACAAGGGGAGCTCGCCCAGACGCCTAGGGACAAGGGAAGCTCGCCCAGACGCATAGGGACGAGTCAAATGTTAACTAACATTCGGAGGTGAGAGAACATGTATGGGAGCTCGCCCATATACTGGAGAGCTCGCCACCACCAAGGAACCGAGCTGAAGTCCACTACCATATTACCCCGCAATGGCACAAGGCAACGGAGCTCGCAGAGAAGCTCGCCCAAGCTCGAAGTATATACACTAGTCGTATAGGAAACAAGTAGTGATGTAGTAGGACGAAGTAGTGTAAAGAAAGCATAGTAGTGAGTAAGGACAAGTGTCAAAGACACTTGTCAGCACCTAAAGCCAAGTAGGTTCACAAGTTGCCACCTCACGACATGCAAATCTATAAATAGGTCTCTTGTACACATTTTCTCTCTCTAAGTTCATTATTCCAACAATACTTTCTCTCTCTAACTCCCACTACTCTATCTCTCTACAAAATCCTTAAAAACAAACTATAATCGTGTTTATTGTTTGGTGGATTTCTTAGCTTAAACAACCATTAATTCTTACATTATAATAATCCATCAACAATTTGACGCTCAGATGATAAATGACTATTAATTACTTGGAAATCCACCAAACACCTGAGTAATCAGGTTGAGTGTCTCTCATACTGACACTTGTAAATCCTGAGGAAAATATTACTGATGCATTGGAAACTTAGCATTTATGCTAAGATTCTGAGGATAAAAAGAATGTTAGAGTCTCCACATAAAGACAACATTAAACCTGAGTTTGAATACATAGTTCTCAGAGTTCTTAATGGTACGATGAAGGATAATGTCACATAAAAAACTAGCCGTTTGAAGAACAGCAAGTGTGGTGTTGACACGTATGTACGGAGACTGATCGAGCATTTAATGCCCTCATAACTGCAGACGGCGGCCAGAAGAATTTTCCATTTAAGTATGGTGAAAAGTAAACAAAGTATATCTTAGGTTGCACCTACCTAAATATATGAAGATTTGTAGATCTCCTCCAACGGATCTATTTTAAATCTGCCTATAAATACAAAAGATCTTGCACCCATTCAAGGTTATAGAAAATTTCAAAGATTGAGATTAACCAAGATTCCAAACACTCAAAGCATACTCAAACAATACTAAGAAACATTAAAGTTCCCTAGTGTTGTAGTAGAAATCTTTCTGTATTTACTTAGAAATGATAACCCTAATCCTTAGCATTTGTTTAGATTGCAAGGGTTATCACACAATAGTAAAACCAGAAACCCAAACCCCTCAAAGTTTGTGAGTTGGTTGGTGGGACGGACTGAGACTTGTAAAACTACTCAGTGGTCAAATTACTAAGGTGGAGAAGGAGACCATTCGTGCATCTTGGCACGTTAAAACACAAGATCCAATCCTCGAGAGAGGATTGCTCTTGTTTAATCAGACTGTGGACGTAGGAGTTGGTTATCTCCGAACTACGTTAAACACCCCTTGTGTGCTGATTTATTTATCGTTCAGGATCATAACTGTCATCATTCTTAACTGAGCATTCAGCATTGTTTTGCAAATCAGGAGAAATCAATTCTCCAGATCTTGAATTTGTGCACCAGCATTAACCATTATTTTTTAAGCAATCGAAAAATTATTTTCAGGACACTAAAATGAGTAGACATTAAGGGCTCACACTTCCGCACGTAACTGAGGCTCGTTGAGATAGCTATCCAACTGACTAGCTACTGAAGCGGTCAGTAGGTGGGTTATCTCCATTGAGCTTCCGAGAGCACGATACTCAGAACTCAGCTACCTTGGTTCCTGACTGATTTGTCCATGTTGCCCCTGAGACTATCAGTTCAGCAAGCACTCTCAGGATCGTCTTGACTGAGTTTTGTAAGAGCATTTACCTGAGAATTTTGAAAATCATACACTGATTATACTTGTTTTGGGACCAACAGATGGTGATTGATAGCAAATATTAGAGGTTACAAATTTTGTAAGTGAAATTCATATATATTATTTGGTAAAATGTAATAAAAAGTTACATAAAATAGTTTTAAAAAGTAATCTCACTTGATAGAGTGTAATATATATAGAGAGAAAAAGTAACTTCACTTGATATGGGTGTAATATGTAAATTTATATGAATAAAATTTATTATTCAAACCATAAAAAAATTATAAGGGAGGGGGAGTTGAGATAAATTATTATATTGTGAACAATAAAAATAGTGTAATATAATCTATTTTTTATCGGATCATAAGATAAAATATCGATTTAATATAAATTTGTATCTCCTACCAAACAAGATAAGACTAATATTAAAATTCATATTTTTGCTCTTATCTTGCATATGAAGCGAAGCCTTATAGAATGATTAGTACTGTTATTAGGAACATAAAAAAAGGGGATAAATTTAATATTTGATGAGTGATAAATAAGATAAAGAGAAACGGAGGACTTATTTTGCAATATTTTGAATTGATTCATTCTCGAAGTAATAAAAAACCCAAATTCACAGTACTTTTAGCTAACAATGAATTTGCTATTAGTTATTAAATTTAGATTCATTTTAAAAATCTTTGAAATTGTATTTGGATGGAGAGATTTTGACTAGGAATTTTTAATTCAAAAACCTAAATTCATTTTAATTATTTGAATAAACTATATATTCAAGTGAATGAATTTTCAATATTTAGCTTTGATCCTAAATATTTAAGTAAATTTATGTCATTTAAAATTAATAAATATTCATTTTATTTTTAAATATCTTATAAATCTCTTATATTTGAAATAAATTAATTTATTCAGTCACCGTCTAATATCCAAATTGGGTTTTTGATTCTTGAGTCGTAATTTTCTGAATCCATAGAGATGGACTTATTCAAAGCAATCACCGAGTGATTAACTAACTTACTAGTGTAACGTGTGAATTTTTTAAGGAAGCAACTTGTCAAATGTATTTATCTCCACACTGAAAAACAAAAATTCGAAACATATATATGGTTTAGCCTCCAATTGGCAAAGACGTGTCGTGAAGAATTAATGTTAAAGATTGTCAATAATGTGGGATTAAATATGTTAATAAAATGCATTTATATATTATGGCAATAGAAATATGTTACGATTCCCAAAAAAAAAAAAGAAGAAAAAGTGTATTTTAAATGCCTTAGTCTCGTATGCACAATATGTATCAAACAACTCAAGTGTATTTTTTTAAAAATTAAATAATTTGTACATGAAAAGTCACACGTATTATTATTGAAAAATAAATTTGAGTTGCACGGTGCACTTGATGTACAAGATACTTACTAATTTTAAATAGTTAATTAATAGGACAAATTACACCGAACAATTTTAGTTGGATACTGTCGTAGCTATTCCCTATAATCAGTCCTAATTGTTTAAAAATACAGTTAAAATATTGCATATTCCACCATACATAATTTTGTTAATTAATGTAATTTTCATTTTAAATTATCAAAATATATTGGGTTTGGGGAGGGGGGTTTAGCAAATTAAATAAAAATGTGAGCATGAATCACAATTTTAAATTTAAATCGTGGCCACAAGAAAAGAATGTCAATAGCCGTAACTGTTAAACTATTATATATGGTCATGTAGTTTTAAAACCTCAATGTCATGAATATATATATATATATATATATCCCCAAATAAATATTCCACAAAAGAATGTGGTTAAGATGGTTTGAATAAAAATGGGGGTTGAATTGTTCAAGATTGTGTATAAAGACAATTTTTGAACAAAATGGTGTGATGTAAACAACATGAAGACAAATTTTAATTATATATATATGGATGCAGAAATTGAAAAAAGGAAGGAGGTTTGAGGTGTTTTAGGTTGATATCATGTAAAGAAATTAGAGCAATCACCACAATTGTAATGTGTATAAATACAACTAATAGATACTCCATACAAGTGTGTATGTATATATATTATTTACCCTAAGAATTTATTGGAAAAAATTATGACACTACATACTCAAGATTGGCAAAAGAATAGTGTAAAAATGATTCGTGAACTACTTAAAAGGGTATGGAATGTTTTACTAAAGAATATTAATTATATATGTAGAGTATAAGTTATTTTTATTAAAGAGTGTAAGTTGAAGGGTATTAATTGTTATTATTAAAATATATTAATTATTATTATTGAAATGAGTTTTTTTACTAAAAGTATTGCAAAGTAATTCATTTTTTATGGACCATTTTCACTCTATACATATTTCTCCTTTGTTTAATTAATATTTTACAATAATGATAATATAATAAATATTATTTATTATAATTATACTTCATATCATAATATATTTATATTTTTTTAATATATCAATTCATATTTATTTATTAAACTCAACTTAATTCAGAGAGAAAGTAAAATGGCATTTAGGTTTGCACGGAAAGAGTGATTAATTACCTAACAAAATGACATGTATGCCCATTTAGTTTTACCTAACAATATGGGGATTAACATCATTTTCGTCTAATAATTTTTTTATTTTTTTAGTCCCATAATTATTTATTTTTTCAATTTAGTTTTATAATAATTTAAATTTACCCAACTAATAGCCGAAAATTGCATTAAACGATGTTATTTTATTCATATGTGTTAGTCATGTGCTACTATTTTCCATCCATTTGAGATTTATTTTGATAAATTTTAATTGTTATGAGACTAAATTAAAAAGATAAATAATATTGGACCAAAATAATAAAGTATAAAAGTTATGATATGAAAAATAGTATTAATTATGGGTTACATGTCCTGTTTTTTCAGACGTGGCATGTTGATTTGGTAAATTAAATTCAAAAGTTAGTAATACCAAAAGAACAACTCTAAGTAATAAAAAAAAAAGTCTAGATAATACCCCAAGAATAACCCACCGATAATCAAAGAACAAGTTTACGTAAATACTCCAAGAACAACTTACCAATACCCCAAGAAGAAGTCTCAGTAATACCCCAAGAGTAACACATCCATACCCCCAATAACTAATCTAAGTAATACCCAAATAACAATTCACTAGTACCTAAAAGAACAAGTCTATAATGCCCGAAGAACAAGTTAGTAATACTTAAAAAACAACTCACTAATACTTCAATTGCCAAAAAGATACATAGTGGAACATATACTGTGTATTTTTTTTAAAATCAAATTAAAATTAAACTTAAAATTAAGATGGATCCTATGTAATTGGATACACATAATTATTTGTCTATTACTTTATCTTCCATGTATTTTCATTATATAATTTCATTCCTACTGATATAGGATGAGATGCACTAGTATATAATTAAAACTCCTCCGTTTCACAAAAATCTACACTTTAATAATGATAAATTAAAAAAAAAATTAAATAAATATGTGTATAATTTTTTTTTTTTTGAGCTGAATATGTGTATAATTTTAAGAGTACACACAAATTGATATTTTCTTTGCGATCAATTTTTGGTCATATAATTAGAAATTGATATATAAGAGATCGCTAATTTGTTTGCTAGAATGCAAATTTTTTTGTAGTATTATAGAAATATATTTAATTTTATGGCTGATAATGTATATCTATAATAGTAGTAGTGGTTATACTTGATAGTAATCAAATTTGTTCATAATTATACATATACCATTTTGCAATAATTTTGAAAAACTTATACTCTTTAGCTAGAGCAACTAATACTCTTTACACACTTCAATGCATACATTTTAATAAAACCAATATGTATCCTCCAAAACTAATACACGTTAGTGAAAATAACTAATACGCATTAATGAAACAACACACTTTCTTAAAAGTGAATAGTGTATAAATTATTTTTACTCTATGTTTTACCTTTATTTAAACATGATTAAAAATATCAGGTCATGAGTCATAATATGATAAACTATTAGACTATCTTTAAAAAATTTTTTGGGGAGTTCAGATAATACAAATTTGAGAACCTCTTCTATGCACAGTTCTCAAGGTAGCTATGGATAATAAAATTACTAATGGATAAAAAAATGACACATGACCTAATTTTATTGGTTGTTAAAGTATTTTTTTTTAATGAATTTTAGATTTTATATTATGGATAATATTTATAAAAATAAAAAATAAACATTAATACCAAAATTCATAATTTTTCTCTACGAATAGAGATCAATATTGATATATTTATTTACAGTGTTGTATTTAAATTTCTGCAATTTAAATTTTATTTTAAGTATATGGTAATTTTTCTTTATTATATTTATACTTTTTGAATATTAAATAATTTTATATATCATGTTATTAATATAATAAAAATTAATTATAAATAAATATAATTGTTAAACAGTGAAAAAGAATGAATATTTTATTAAGAAATTGAATTGTAAGAATTTATTGATAAAATATAAAGACTGGTTGAGTTGATGTTGTGTACGTAGAGAAGAAAGAAATTTATTATTTATTGAGAGATTGAGTTTTGGGTGTTTGTTCATAAATATAGTCTCGGAACTTTTCTACGTATGACTATCATTCTTTACGAGTTGTTATCACACTAACATTAGCAAAATGTACTATATATTTAGGTTAAGTTGTTGCGCTTGATAGAGCTAACCACAAATTAATACAATATGCATTTAAACATTAACCAAAAATTTATTGTTATCATTATATATCATACACATGATGCAATGCTTCCATGTGCACTAGAAGTTCTATATTTATTACATAAATCAATAACTTCTTTTTTTTTTTTTTTTTAACGAAGAAAGTATTATTCAATCCACAATATCATTTCATATCAGTTCCCTAAGCAACTTTCAACAAATATTAACATTATTACGTTAATAAAATCGTTCACCTCTTTTTATCATATATAGACACTCTCTTTTTAAAGGTAAAATAAATATATTAAAAATTAAAAGTATCCTTGCACTTTAGAAATAACATTAATTTGAAGAAATAATTTCAAGAAAATAAGATTATATACAATCGATCAGTAGAAAGAGTTGGCAAACAGGTCGGACCGGGCCGGACCATTTTTCAGTCGGGTCTGTAATAATTGAGTCCGGCCTTTAAAAATAATAATTTTAAAAATTATACTATAATCACTATTTCACTACTATTAACTCATACTTTTTCAATCCACAAACTAACAACACAAATATATAATCGAACTAAAACCACAAATTCAATCATAAATTAAAAAAGAAATAAAGATCATTACTCATAGTGTCCTAATATAATAAAAGCAATTCATAAGTTCATTGTGCAACGACAAAAAATAACAACGTAAAAGTTTTCCGTGAGAATAGTACAAGCCAAAAGTCTATACTCCTTTAGATGATATTTATTTCCGTGAGATAATATTTTTAATTCTATTATTTTAAAATGAATTTAATTCTATTATTTTTATAAAATAAATTTAATTAATTCGGGCCAAAACGGGTTGAACCCTTTTGGCCCGTCCGGCCAACCGGGCCGGGCCAAAATGACCCGATTCTTTTTGGGCCACTATTTTTCCAGCCTAGCCCAGCCCATACGTCGAGTAGGTCGGTCGGATCGAAATTGACAGCTCTAAGTACAACCAGACAAGAGAAGTTGTAATTCATTTCTATAAGGAATTAAGCAATAATACCATCGACAGTCTTGACAATGTCCAGAATATAATCACTGAAGATGACATCGATCCTATATTTTCATACAAGTTAATAAATTGACCACAGCATTTATCCCCTGCACACAATTAAGCCTTTTAATTAATTTGACCTACACATTTTATTAATTTGTTCTAATTTCTCCACCAAACTTTGTTAGCTCATCAAAGTTAGACAACTACTAATTAGTAAACATGTATTAATTATTTATAAGTGGAACTGACGTTGATCACAAAATTAAAGAACTAAGAAATACTCCCTCTGTCCCACAGGAATTTGCACACTTTTCTTATTGGGACGTCCCACACAAATTTGCACACTACCAAAAAAGGAAACATTGATTTACGTGCACACTCACAAACTTTTACACATATTTACCCATATGCCACTACTTTATATATTAAACAATTTTCCTTAAAAAATGTGCCGTCCCATAGGGTGCAAATTCCTACGGGACGGAGGGAGTAAATTACAATTTTACAAAAAGGGTTTTTTTTTTTTTTTTTCAAATTTGACCCATATGCTAGTGATCATAGAGCCTTTTTTTTTTTGGTGACCAACTGATAAAGTGTCGAGCATATATACACATTTTAAAAAATTTAAATGCATAACTATGTCTTCATAATTTGTGGATGACCTTAATTTAGAACTTTTTTGCTCTTGCAGATAATTAAAAAAAAAAAAACTTAAGATTTTAAAACTTAATTATGTATCTATCATAATCAATACATGTTGGAAATAAAATGTAGCAGCCGATTGAAGCATATTTCATCACATATCTGGGATTTTGTAGAAAATTAATTCTATGACATCATATATGAAAAAATAGGATTTGTTGCAATTGATAGTGATACCGGATTTTTTTTTTCTGAATATATGTTATTACATTTTGTGTAATATTATATACACATAAAAAATTTCTATGAACAAATTTAATAGTATGCAATTTATACTACAAAGTGTAATTGTTGAGGTCTCATTTGGTTCGTTAGATAAGCTAAGATAAATTAAATTAACTTATCGAATTTGATGTTTGATTTAATGGACAAAAACCCAAAATTAATAAAAAGCCCAAAACTAAAATTCAATTATCTTATGAATGGTAGATAATATTATCTTAGGGTAGAGGTATAATAATAATCCATTGTGTTTATCCTTACTAAAATACTCCTCTTATATTGGAAATGTGAACTATAATTCACTTTATTTTTGTTTATAATATAGAGGGCAAAATTGTCAATTGCATATTTTTTATTATTAATCTTACAATCCAAACATTCAAAATAAAATTATCTTACATTACTAATTATCTTAATCAATCAATCCAAATATACTATTTAACTCACAAATAACAATTTCTAAATTATAATCTTGTCTAATTTATCTTGAGTTATTTATCTTGTCCATTGAACCAAATGAGCCATGAAACTATTAGTTATATTCACTGATATCATAATATTTTTTCACTGTGATTTTAGTTTATTGGTGTAATGGTATTGGTAAGTAACTTTTTCAGCAAGTACATGTTGTGGTATATAAACTTCATACTATTAGAGTTATTATATACATGCACTCAAAAGTGGTTACACAACAGACACATCCATGCACCCATGTAGTTGGTTAGTTAGTTTATCCAATGGTCAATTAGATGTAGTCAGTTAACTATAGATAGGTGGTTAGCTAGCTAATGTAGTTACCTATCTTAAGAAGATTGTAGAAGATAGTACAAGTGTATAAATACCCCCTCACTGTAAACTCATTAATTAGATATGAAATCACACAACTTTAATACATACTATGAACAAGTTTCCCAAAAGTACTACTCTTATATCTTATATATAAGTCCTTCACAAACATTCATATAAAATATTCTACGGGTATAAAATCCGTAAAATAACTCATTCTAACATATATGCAAATTCTGTCTGGGATGATAAATTTTCCCAAAATCTTGTGCAAATTTTAGAATTTTTCACTCTCAGTTTTATGTTGTTATATGGATAAATGCATATTAATGTAAAACTAAATGTGTGACTGTCATACTAAATGTTATTCTTTTTACATATATTCATTTAATTTTGTCGAAATAATTATATTTTCATACAATATAAGAACAAAATGTGTGTTACTATAATAACAAATGTTTATTTTATTTTTATAAAATAATTTACTTTTTTTTATAATAACACATGCAACATAGTAAAAAGTGTGTTGCTACATTAAATAATACCTAGATTTAAAGAGATGATTAAATTGAGCATTATATATTTAATGTAATATGTGGTCACTTGAGATGTTGATTAAATTAAAAATAATACGTCTGGTCATGCAAAATGTGCTCACTTGTTTGCACGTGGTTTAATGCAATATATCGAAAGTTATTACATGATATTATGAGGCCTGCCTAATGAATAAAGTGATTGTTTTATGAAAAGTATGTAATATGTTATATGTACTTTTCAAAGATATTCTCTTTATTCATAATGAAAATCACAATATCCCGTAATACTTTCTGACGTATTGCATTAAACCACGTGCAAATATGTGAGCGCATTTTTCGTGGCCGGATTGAGTAAAAAATAATTTGTGTTTTTACAATAACACGTGTTTGCCCATAAATCAACACAAACTGAGAGTAAATGTTTGTAGAACAAATTGATGTGTATTACGCTTATACAATAACACGTGTTTGCCCATGAAATCCTAAAATAAGTCTTGCCCAAATCCTAAAATAAGTCTTTCGTAATTTTTTTTTAAATTTTATTTGACGCGACCCAACCCGTTTATGATCCATAAATTTTAATTTGGATCTATCCTTAACCCACAATTTTTTTTAAATTTGTGCTACTTTAAATATACTTTATTGTACTACAATTATTTATGGCCTCAAGGCCTATTTAACTATAACCAAGCTTAAGGCATCATCCAACCAACTCGGGGCTCCAAAGCCTAAGGCATTTAGACGAAGCCCAAAAGTTCAGAGTTTCAGAGAGAGAATAACATAAGGCATGAATCTAGTCGAGATCGAGACCAAGCCATGTTGCTAGCATCTCGTTGGCACCTCGCCCATCTCGTCGGCCTCAGAAAGATCACTATAGGTTCTAGACGGATCCACCTCGCCAGACCTCGTTAGACTTCGACAAACTCCTAGAAGTAACAACATGAGGACCTCGTACCTCGACCTACAAGACGACGTTCAAAGTCTAGTCATATGATAGGATCAAGACTATTATAACATCTGTAGTAGAGTAGACTTTATAGAATCAGATGGACATAACCCACTAAAAAAATATTTGTCTTACCTGTAAAAGGTCAAATATGGATGTCTAATTAGTTGTTCATCCCTCATTTGGCCGAATCCAATCAGTACTAAGGATTCATCCAAATCATATACTTACCAGAATTCTTGTATTTAATGCAAAAATTTAGGTAAGATACTAAGGTAACATAATAAATATTTTTATAACTATAAATACTACTTTTTTGGCACGTAATAAAGAATCACACACTTTTAAGTCCAAGTCTATCACAACTAGACGTGATAATTCTTGGTGTCTTTATTGCTTATTATTAATGTTCTTGAGCATTTAATACATCCACAAGCATTTAAGCACCAATTATTCAATATTTATTAATTGTTGGGATATTTGACAGCCACACCATACAAATATCTCACGTAAAAATTGAATCCACAAACATTATATATATTTCACATGTGAAACTTGAACCGCTAACAACCAGCTCAAATATACACGAGCAAGAAGTACCTATTATAATAGTGTGCATCTAAGTCTTTTTGTATGAATATTAAATTCATTATTAATATTTTTTTTAATTCAAAATGGATAATATAATTATTCTTTTTATTAAGACATACCTTCTAAAGAGAAAGAAATACAAACGTCGAATTTTCTTTTTCGAGAAAATAATGAATATGATAGTTTATATATTTATAAGAGATAATCTTAATATTATTTGTATTTCGTGATCAATAAAATATTATACTCCATCCGTTCCATTATAAGTTGCTCATTTTGTTATTTTCGTCCGTTCCACTATATGTTGCTCATTTGCTTTTTTACCATTTTTAGAAACTACTATTCACTTTTTTATTATTATTTTTAATATTTTTTACACTATTTTCTTTACTTTTTCACTTTTCTCCATCACATCACTTATATTTTTTTTACTTTTTCCTTTAAATCACTTATATTTTTTTACTTTTACATTAATCCGTGTATCCAAAAGCAACGAGCAAGTTACATGGCCACGGAGGGAGTAATTATTATTAGGACACAAATATTTAATGAACACTGAACCCGTGCTTGAACGATCATAATTGATTTATATTAAACTGAATTTATTTATATTTGAGTGCCGCTGTTAACATTTTTTTTTTTTTTCTTAAATTTATGAATAGATAATATTATTATTTTTATTTAAGGCATATACTTTTTAAAAAAAATGCAAATGTCAATTTTTTTTAAATGTATATAATAATGTATTTATATATAAAAGATAATCCTAATATTATATTTAAATTTCATCATCAATAAAATATTATAATTATTATTACTATTGAATAAGTAGCATCTTTACGGCTTGGCCGTGTCTATTTTGAGATCATTTTTGTATGGATAGAATAGGACATGGATAAGTATTATTTAAGAATTTGCGTAATTAGTTGACTCGTACTTTTGTTCCACATTTATTATTTAAATTTAGGACATTTGTCCATCTCCTATTTATTATATTTTTTAATATTCAAATATTTCATATTCCCCCGATCGAATATTAATTCAGCCATACATTATTATTTCACATGTGATGCGAACTGCTTCGATATATCCTCCAATATCTAAGTATGTCTGTCCCTTTATATATTCATAACAGAAATATTTGGTATTAATAATGTTTTTGGCTTATTTTAATTCTTCAAATATATACATGCAAATTAATTAAATTATATAATTATGCATGCCTAATGCGAACATCGAAAAGAGATGTTTAGAGAGAGAAAGTTTAGGGCGCCGGGAGAGAGAGTGAGATATTGGGTAGATCATAGGTTAACCTATTCCGAGAGAAATCCGGTGAGGCATAAATCATCCCTTCATAATTATGCAGATAGGTGGACAATCTGTAGAAGGAACAAAACACAGAGTACGGTATACCTTAAGAGTAAGTTGAACTTGGATGATAGATTCACAGTCACTTTCTTTTTTCGCAATATTCCGGAAAATTGTAGCTTGGCTTGTTTAAAGGAAAAGTTTGGGGAGGTTGAAGAAGTGGTGGATATTTACTGTCCTAAGAAAAGGGATAAAACTGGGAAAGTATTTGGCTTTGTTAGGTTCTGGGAGAAGCGGATAAGGAATGTTGAGGAAACCTTAAGAGCTCTTAATAGACTATGGATTGGTAGTTTCAAGCTCCAAGTGTATAAACCGAGGTTCACTAGAGATCAAGCAAAGGTATGTGGGAAGGTACCATATAGTACGCAGAAGGATAGCAAATGGAGCGGAATTGAGAAAGGGAGATCCTTTAAAGATGCTTTGCTGAACAAAGAAAGTCAAGTAGAGAAGGGACCAAACATTCGGGTGGATGGGGATGGCCCAGCCTTTTCATTCGAAACTACAGAGGGGGAAAGAAACTGGCTAACTAAATGTTGGCTCGGGGCACTTAGAAGTGAATTTACTTGGGATGAAATCGGAGAAGAGGTCCAGGCAGAGTGTGGGAGTTGGTTCAAGTTAAGAGTTGCAGGGGATAATGCAGTATTAATTCAAAATCTAAAAGACATTCCTCTTGCTGAAGCAAAAAAAGAAATGGAAGAATGGTTGGATTACTGGTTTGAATGGGTCAGACCCTGGAATGAATCTGATGTGTGCCACAGGCGTAAGATTTGGACTTTTTGGTTTGGAGTACCGTTTCAAGCGTGGAACAAGAGATTTTTCCAGATGGCAAGTTCAAAAGTGGGCAACTTTCTAAAGTTAGACCCATGCACGGAGAAGAGAAGCAGATTGGACGTTGCAAGGGTGTTAATATCGACTTCATACCTTAGCGAAATTAATGTGTCATTCACTGTTTGTATTGACTGGCGAAATTACAAAGTTAGAATCGGGGAGGACCTTGGTTTTGAAAAGAGACTTAGCACAGATTTTTATCACGAGACAGAGTTTAGGGATCTCTCTTCCGATGAGGATTCAGACCAGGCGTCAAGATCAGGTAACTCCTGCACTTTTGGATCAATTGAAAGAATATTTTGATGACCACATCAGGGAGGTCAAAGCTACTCTTCTTGCTGCCAAGTCTGCTGCCCCCTCTATGATTGAAACTCATGTTCATCAAGTCCTGCTGGACCATCGCAACAAGCTGAAGGAAGCTATGGAGGACAGCTTGTATGCCACCCGGATTGAATTCTTCAATACTCTCCAGAACTTCAAGGCAACTGCCAGGGCTTTCAATGATGATGCATCTGCTTCTCTTGCTGCTGAGTCTGAGAGATTCAGATTGGTCTCCGAAAGGTTGGAAGGACAAATTGCTGAGTGCAAACACGGTCAGGAGGACCTTAAAGCTGTTGTGGACAACCTTCCTACTTCTCTACCCTCTGCTGCAGTTATTGATGATATCAAAAAGGGGGAAGAGAAGAACTCAGCTGCTATTGCTGCCTTGCAAGCTGAGGTGGCCTCTCTGAGAGCTCTTCTGGTGGATAATCAAGGGGTTCTATCTGCTAGGATAGAGAATGTTGAAGATTACATCAACACCAGAAAGATGGCCGCTCAGAAGACTCAGGAGCTGAGAGATCAGAAATTGGCCGAGACATTGCAGAAGCAAGAAGTTGTTGCTGAAGAGAGGGAAAAGAAGAAAAGAATTATGAACGCTGAATTGGATGAGAAGCTGGCTAAGGAGTTGCAGCTAGCTGAGAAAGAAACCCCTGAGGAGAGGAGGAAGAGGCAGGAGAGAGAGATGAATGATGAGCTTGAGAGGAGATATCAGAGGAAGCTGAAGAAGAAGGGGAAGGCAGTCGCTCAAGGCAGCAGGACTAGGAGTGGAAAGTTCATTCGAGATCCAAATGAGCCTCTAGTTGATGGACCAATTGATATGTTCTACAATCAATTGTCTGATGAGCTGGTGGATCTCTGGAAAACTATTAAAGCCAAAACCATGATCCACTTCTATGTCCTCAGAGGAGAAGATACCAGAGGAGAAAGAGAGAAAAATGCTGAGTTCAGAGACTGATTGAAGGAGACTTTTCCCAAGTTCTTCAGAGCTATCACAGAAGAGATGCTTAAGATAGAGGTTCAACCAGAGTTGCCAGAGATTGAGTACTCCCTGCCAGCTTTGAAGGAGATAGAGAAGAGATTCCTGGACTGGTTGCAAGTTCCTCTCAGCAGCAGAAGACCTCTCCTCATGTAATAGTCCAGCTGTGTCAGCTGATGATTAGGTATCTCTTTTTCTGATTGTTCTTTCTCGTTTGAATTTAATAAAGCTTTATGATTCCAGACAACTACTTGTTGTCAGCTGCATTTTGATTCTGTGTAAAAGATCTTACTTAAAGATCTTCTTTTCTGTCCTATGTTGATCTTGATTTTGTTTAAATATGCTTATCTGTTGAGATCAGCTGAGTTGGTTTTGATATCATCAAAAAGGGGGAACTTGTTAGGATATCTATGTTAGATATTTTGATGATATAATAAACCAATCAGCTTGTAATAGGACCAGCTGAACATGTTAGTCAGCTGATGAGTAGTTAGGATTAGATAGGTTCAAGTGAGGGGGAATCTACCTTGCTGCCTAGAATATCCGAAGCTATCATAGAAGAGAAGACCAGCTAAGACCTTGTGGACTTTGCCGACTTTAGAAGACAGAAGTTTTATGCAGCTGACACTGGAGCATCGAGAGCAGATCATCAGAGAAGTTAACATCAGCTGATATCAGAAGAGACAGATCAACTGATATCAGAAGATTAGCTGATCAGCTGAGAGCACGTCGCAGACAAGACAAGGACCATGGATAAAAGACGTATCCAGACGAAGTCAAGAAGACCAGCTGAGGTGCACACCAGCAGACTTGCACATCAGCTGAGGTCCAAGTATCAGCAGACTGGCACACCAGCTGAGGAGACAGATCAGCTGAGGTCTTGTGCTCGGCCCAGATTCTTTAGAATCATTTTAAGGGTTGACTTGCGACATAAAAGGAGGATTCCCAGAATAGAAGATCAATCAATCAAGGGGACAAACTTGATTGATTGTAGATCACGAAGATTGACGGGAATCAAGAAGGAAATTCAATCAATCACAAATGATTGATTGAATACGAGATTATAGGATCTCAGATTTCTAGTCTTTTCCAACGGCTAGTTATTTGACCCTATAAATTAGCGTAATAGTGATAATTTCAGTATTGATTCACACGCATATTAAGCTAGTCAATACTCTATCAGTTTTATCACTTACGCTAAAAAACACCGTTCATACTTATCCTTTGTAAAAGCTTTGTAGAAGCTGTGAGAAGTCAATTGCAATTATAGCATTGACAAGTTGTAAAGAGAGTAGTACTCTCAAACTATGTAAGTAAGTGAGTAAGTGAGTTAGTGGAGAACGCCTCAAGTCCAAGTTGGATTGAGGAGAGTGGATGTAGGACAGTTGGTCCGAACCACTATAAATCATCTGTGTCTCTTCGTATTTCTTTTTGTTCTTATTTGCGCACATCACCTAAAAGCCAATTTTCATTAAAAATGTTTCCGCACTATTCACAGCGCACTACTTTCAAAATCAGACTACCTCAAGTAGTCTGCTGGTTTTCTGAATAAGCCGAATAATTTGAAAAAGGTTTTTGAATACTTACAAGTCTATTCAACCCCCCCTTCTAGACTTGCTCAAAGGTATTCTTTCCTAAAAACCTGCCTTTGGGACCAACCGCAGCGATGGCGGCGGCCCAGCTTGTCACTGATGAAATCACTGCCGCTGACAGAGCTCGCCACGATACGAAGAGGACGCTCACCAAGGTGGGCGACGAGTGGAAAAAGACCCTTGAAGAGCTCGCGAGGGAGGAGACCAAAGCGAAGGCCTCGCTGGAGGCGGAGCGGCTCGCCATTAAGAAAGCAGAAAAACTTCAAGCCGACCTCCGCCAACAACAGGCCGAGCTCGAGGAAGCCCGCCGGACACTTGCCACGCGGGATGAGGAGCTCGCTCTGACCCGGGTCGAGGTAGGGCTCCTTCGGGATCAAAGCCGAGGGAATTCAGAAGAGTGCCAGAGGCTGCGGGAGGAGGTCGCCGCTAAGGCCCTAGAGATCGCCGAACTCAAAAGCCACTCCGACGCTGCCATCACGCCTGAGGCATTGGAGCTCGCCGAGGTGGTCGCCACTGACAAGGGCTTCGTGCTATGCTTTGCTGAGGTTATCCGCTCCTTCCAATGGGCGCGGATTAATAATGATAGTGAGTGGGAAGCCCTCGTCAGCGAGTTTGAAGATTGCCTGGAGAAGTCCTCGATCCCCCCCGGCATGGAGCTGAACATCGGAGACCTCGCGGGTTATGGGATCAATCTTGACGCTGCTCGTCAAAAATTCAACATCATTCAGACGAAGCAGGTCTTGACTGCCGACCTTGCCTAGGAGGCCGAGGGTACTGAGGGGGATGCTGGAGGCGAGGTCCCGCCGACGATGGAGCAGATGCAGGAAGTCTGCGGGGACACGATGATCAACGTTAGTGAGCTCGACACCAGTGGACTCTCTGGGAACATCACCTCGGATGTCGAGCTTGCCCTCCCCATCAGCCAGGTCGCCCCTGCTCCAGAGGTCGCCGATCCCGAGGCTTAGGCTGGTTTTTCTATTGCTTTCCTAGTTTAGTTTTTTATTTTCCGAGTTATGATAGGTCGCCGGGTTGTGGAGCTCGCCCAGAAGGAGCTCCATTTTTGTAGCTCTTGATTTTTGTTTTAAGTAGATCTAGCTCGCCGGCACGTGCAGCTCGCCCAGAAGGAGCTTTTTGCAGTTCAAAGATGGCCAGCTGGTCGGCCTTTGTGGCCAGCACTGCTACTCATACTTAGGATTTTTTCAAGTATATTTTTGACTTGAAAATTTCTTAAGTATCTTTTGAATATAAGTCGAGCATTTTTTGTCCAACTCTTTTCATTTACGTCTTTGCGCTTTTTACGTTATAATTTTTTGAGATAGCTCATTCTTGTTTATTTTCCTAGTACATAATTGTTCGTCTTATTCTACTTTGAGAAGCGAATCGTTCGTTTTACGTCACTTTCGACTACGAATTGTACCTCTATTTTTTAGAGTGCGTATTCTTCGTCTTACACCACTTAGGGCAGCGAATTGCTCGTCTTAGACCACTTAGGGCCGCGAACTGCACTTCGATTGATTCACGTTGGGCCATTGGGTTTCATGAACCTTGCCTTAGACGTTTTTTGTCTTTTTCGCGAATTTTTCTAACTTATGGCAGTAGGTGCTTAGCAACCCTTTACGAAGGGTACCTTCGCGACCTTGGGCACTTTGGCCTTTGCCTTCGAGCTATTTAATTACAATGCTTGGGACCTTGGTCCTTGCGCATTGCGGATTTTTGAGCATGTGGGCGAGCTGGGTTTGGCGAGCTCCCTGGAGTAGTGGGCGACCTGGTGCAGCTCGCCTGATTGGAGAGCTGCACAGGTCCAAACACTTGGGAATTTTTCTGACTTTTTATAGCAGCATAATTTACATCGGTTGCCATCGACATTTCTGATGCAAACTTTTGACTAGTCGGTTACAGGATTCTAGTATATTGGTAGAACTTTTTTAGATGTGCCGCGCTCCATGTGTATGACGAAACTTTGCCTTCTGCGTCTTCCAGATCATAAGTACCGTTTGGCCAGGCTGCGGTGACCCGGAACGGTCCTTCCCAGTTTGAACCGAATACACCTGGTGGGGCCATCAATTTATTTTTTAACACCAGGTCTCCGACCTTGAATTTTCGGTCTCGGACCTGAGAGTTGTAGTACTTTTCTGCTCTACGCTTGTAGGTGGCGTTCTTCATTTCTGACGAAGCTCTGGTCTCTTCTATCAGATCCTTCTCTACTGCCAGGGCTTCGTCATTCTTTTCTTCATCATACCCCACCATTTTCCAAGTCTTGTTCTGGATTTCAACCGGGATTACGGCTTCAGTCCCGAAGGCTAGGGTAAACGGGGTCTCCCCGGTGCTAGCCCTATAGGAAGTTCTATAAGACCATAGGACCTCCGGGAGTTCGTCCGCCCAGCTCCCCTTCTTTTTTCTCGAGGCGGAGCTTCAATATGTGTTTCAGAATCTTGTTCACCGCTTCGACCTGGCCGTTTGACTGGGGATGGTACGGAGTTGAGTAGTGCTTCTTGATATTCCATGAATTGCAGAAGTCTCTCAACTTTTGTCCATCGAACTGCCTTCCATTATCCGTGATGATCGACTGCGGGAGCCTGAATCTGCAGATCAGGTTTTTCCATATGAAGCCGATCATCCTTTCCTGGGTTATAGTTGTGAGAGCTTCGGCCTCAGCCCACTTAGTGTAGAAGTCTACTGCTACAACAGCAAACTTTACACCACCTCTACCAGGTGGAAATGGGCCGATCAAGTCGATTCCCTATTTCGAGAAAGGCCATGGGCTGAAAACTGATTTCAGTTGGTTAGCTGGGGAGTGGATGTTAGGTGCAAAAAGTTGGCACTTTCGGCACCTTCGAGCGAAGCTGATGGCGTCTTTCCGAAGAGTGGGTCAGTAGTAGCCCTGCCTGATCGTCTTGTATGCCAATGCTTGCCCCCCAGCTTGACTCCCACAAATCCCTTCATGGATTTCTTCTAACACTTCGGACCCCTGATTCCTAGTTAGGCATTTGAGTAGGGGTAGAGAGAATTCACGTTTGTAGAGTTGGTCACCCAGCAGCATATATCTGGCAGCTTTCTTTACTAGCCGGCTAGCTTCCCAGGTGTCCACGGGGGTTGTTCCGTCTGTTAAGTATTTTTGGATTGGAGTGCACCAATCTTCACCACCTTCACTGTCCTCCTGCTCCCCGCTCGAGGTTTGATTTATTTTGTAGTCGAACGTCGAGGGGTTTTTCAGTGTGGTGATCGCAACCTCCGTGAACTCGGCTTCGCTATTACTGGTATCTAGCCGGGCTAGGGCATCTGCTTGTGTGTTTTCTAGCCGCGGTATCTGATTGATGTAAACTTGCGTAAACATCGAGATTAGACGCGCGGCTATCTTCTGGTAAGTCATCATCTGTTGGTCTTTTGCCTCATATTCCCCCCGGACTTGGGATATTATTAGCTGGGAATCTCTGAAAACTTGAAGATTGGTTGCCCCCACAGCTAATGATAGCCTAAGTCCAGCTATCAGTGCTTCGTACTCCACCTCGTTGTTGGTTGCTCGAAAGTCGAACCGAATTGCGGAGGTGAAGACTTGTCTGTCTGGCTGATCAGGACCACACCGGTGCCTGCTGCCATGCTGGTTGATGATCCGTCTACGTAGAGATGCCAAGGAGCTATACGCCTCCTCATCGGATCTTGTGGGAAAGTTAGCTCGACAATGAAGTCGGCAAGTGCTTGTCCCTTGATCGCTGTTCGGGGTGCGTAGGTTATACCATATTGGCTGATCTCTAGTGACCATTTCAGCAGGCGTCGGGCGGTGTCTGGGCGCTGTAGTATTTGACGCAGTGGGAACGTTGTCAACACCTCTACTGGGTGGTCAAAGAAGTAAGGCCTCAATTTTCTAACACTCATCACCAGTGCATAAGCCAGCTTCTCTGTTGGGGTGTACCGCAACTCAGCTTCGTGTAGTACTTGGCTTACGTAGTACACTGGTAGGTGTGTTTTCACCTCTTCTCGGACCAGGACAGAGCTGATGGCCACCTCCGACGCAGCCAGGTAGAGGTATAGCTTTTCTCCAGGTATCGGCTTTGACAGGACCTGTGTATCTGCCAGGTATGTTTTGATGTCCTCGAAGGCTCGTTGGCATTCACTTGTCCAAATGAAGTGGTTTTTGAGGTGGAGCTTGTTGGTTTTGGCCGCCTCTTTGTATCTTCGTGTGTTTGCCTTAATTGCCTCGAAGAACGGATGATTTCGGTCGCCGGACCTGGAGATGAATCTGTTCAGGGCTGCCATGCACCCAGTCAGCCTTTGAATTTTTTGGACGGAGTCGGGTATGCCCATCTCGATTATGCACTGGACTTGTGTCGGGTTGACCTCAATTCCACGTTGGCTAACTAGATGCCCCAGGAACTTTCCGGAGTGTACACCGAAGCTGGTCTTCTTGGGATTCAACTTCATGTTGTAGTGGCGCAGTATGTCGAAGGTCTGTTTTAGGTGGTCCAAGTGGTCCTCCTTTCTCAGACTCTTGACAACTATGTCATCTACGTACACCTCAATGGATTCGTCAATGTGTTGGTCAAACATTTTGTTCACCAATCTTTGGTAGGTAGCTCCGGCGTTGATGAGTCCGAACGGCATCCTTTCCCAGCAATACATGTTCTTGTTGGTGTAGAACGTCGTATGTTCCTGGTCACCTGGGTGTAGAGCTATCTGGTGATAGCCCGCAAAAGCATCCATGAATGTCATCATCTCATGGCCTGCGGTGCTGTCCACCAGCTGGTCGATGTGAGGTAGTGGGATGTTGTCCTTCGGGTATGCTTTGTTCAGGTCCATGAAGTCAATGCAGAGTCTCCACGTCCCATTGTGTTTCTTCACCAGGACGGGGTTCGCGACCCACTGCGGACACAAAGCTTCTTTGATGAGCTTGTTGTCTAACAACTTCTCCACCTCAACAGTTAGAGCCGCGTATTTGTCTGGTCCATATTTTCTTCGCTTTTGGCGTAAGGGTCTCCTTGTCGGGTCTATGTTAAATCTATGGCAGGCATGTTCCAATGGGATCCCTGTCATATCTTCGTGGGACCAGGCAAACACGTCTAAGTTGGTCATTAAGAACAGCTCCATCCTCGACCGGTATGGTTCAGGTAACTCAGAACCAATAAAAAGTTCTAAGTCCCTTTCTGGGTCCACCGGGAGTGCCGTCAATTCTTCCATGGGGGTGGCTTTTCTCTTTTGACTTTTCCACCTCGGGTCGCTGATGAACTCGCCGCACTCCTCTTGTGACATCTGCGTAGGTTGGTGACCTATGCGCGGTTAGAGGTCATCGGGTTGGCTTTCAGCTTGGGTGGGCTCATCAGCTGTGAGTACCTCCGGTGGTTTGTCAACTTGGGATGGTGCGGTGACTTGAGGAGCTGGGTCGACGTCCATTAGTGTTGGCTCTTGACCTCCTGCAGGTCCCCCATCTTGGGCTTCATCAACCACCTCCATGGGAGCAGGTTGCTGCTCCTGCGCAGGTGCTGATCCCTGCGCGGGTCTCAACACTTGGGTTTCTTCCAAGTCCTCCATTGGTGTCGGTTGTGTGTCTTGCACAGGCCCAGTGCCTTGGTTGATTTCTGACAAATCGCCTACCTCCATCATCTCAGTTTCGACCGAGATGACGTCTAGGATGTTTGGCTCGTTCGTAGGAATCTGCGCGTCCTCTTCGAGGATGTGGACCTGTGTAACAGACTTTTTGACCCGACCATCTTTGATTTGGAGTAAGCACTCTCGGGCCTTTTTCTGGTCACCTTTTATAGTTCCTGCACCTTTTGGAGTTGGGAATTTCAAATAGTAGTAGTAGGTCGAACACGCCACTTTGAATTCATTAATAAACGGGCGGCCAAGGAACCCGTTGTAGGAGGACTGCTGGTCGACAACAAGGAAATCTATGAGCCTAGTCAGTCTCCTTTCGGGGTCCTCAGCCGATACAAGCTGGACGCTCAACCTAACACAACCTAGGGGACGGTTATAGATTCTCCGAACCCCACTATCCTAGCATTGCTAGGTTCCAGATACGACTCAAAATCACCTAAGGCATCCAACGTGGATTTGAAGAGAATGTTGGTGAACGCGCCGGTGTCCACAAGTAGCCTATGAACTCGGACGTTCATGATGTTGGCGGTTATCACCAACGAGTCGTTGTGGGGCATCAGTACCCCTTCCAGGTCCGCCGAGGAAAACGTCAACTTATCAGTAAGCTGCAAGACGAACCTGGGGCCAGAGCTGCCCTCCTGGACTTGGTTTATGGCCCGGATTTTGGCCTTCCTCTTTCACCTGGATATGGAGGATCCCCCGTCCTGGAGATCTCCAGCAGCTCCGATCTCCTCCTCGAGAACCAAGAGTTCCCGGGTGAGCTCCATGTTTTGCTGAGGCTGGGGAGGTGCCCTCCGTCTGTTGTGGGGACCAGGTTGGTCTGCTTCCTCCTCTTCATCATCGGAGGTAGCCCTCCTTTTGAACCTTGACCTCTTAGCTGGGGCCTTCTTCACGAACTCGGCCAGTTTCCCATCCTCGTAAAATTTCCAGAGTTGCTTGAGGAGGTCTCGGCACTCGCTGGTGAAGTGGTCGATAGCCTGATGGTAGGCACAGAATTTGTTGGGGTTGAGCTTCGTGCGGTCCTGACGAATTCGCCTTGGCTCTTCCAGCATGGCCTTCCCTTTGACGGCAGTGAAGACGTGGTCAACGGAGACAGTGAGGACCTGGTTGAGCTTTTCTTTGAGCTCGACTCCCTCGCCAAAGGCTTTTAAGTTCTGGGGAGCTTTGTAGGTGCCCCCGGACTTCTTCCCGTAGGGCTTCCTTTCTTCGTGGGCACCAACTTCTTTTAGTAGTGCCTCCTGCATAGCCACGAACACCCCCGCCTTGTGACGGAATTCGCTGTAAGTGTTGGGACATGCGAGGTGCATCTCATTTTAGAGGTCGGTACCCCTCCTGAGTCCGGCAATCACTGCGACGACCTTGGTGTCCTCACTTACCGGCTCGCCTTCCAGCAGAATTTTATCAAACCTTTCCAGGTACTGCTGGTCGGTCTCGTTCTCGCCTTGATGGATGTTGGCGAGTCGGTGCTTCTGGGTAAGGTAGGATCCGAAACCAGAGAAGTGGTTTAGGAACTCCCATGAGAGTTGGCCAAATGAGCAGATTGACCCCAGGGCGAGTGAAGAGAACCAGCGGTGAGCTCGATCCCCTAGGGTCAACGGGAAGTTCCGGCACTGGGTGGAGTCGGTGGCGCCAACCGAAATCATGAAGTCCGAGTACTTGGCCAGGTGGACTTTCGGGTCAGATTCGCCCTCGTACGCGGACATCATCGGGAACTGGATTTTCTTTTGGACCGGTGTGCTGAGGATGACATGTGCCAATGGAGATGTGGGGAGAGTCGTGGCGTCAGGTCCGCCAGACTTGGCTGCTACTTGAGCTTGTAGCATTTCAACGGCCTTTTTAGTGAGGTCAGCTCGTCATCACGGGTCACCTCCGGCGGAGGTTGCTCAAAGGTCGTGCGTCTCGCGGACGCACGTCCCCCAGGTGCCTCACTCTGGGGTGGTCTCTCAGTGGCGGGCTGGAATTGACGTTCGCCATGGGGGCCTAGCCGGTCAGTGGCGGGCCTCCTCAACCTTTCGTGGGCGGACCTGCGCGGCTGCTGGTCGGAGTCCCCGTGGGACGCAGCTGGGGCCACCGTACGCTCATTCTCCTCGTATCTCGGGCCCAGGCGGCCTTGGAGGACTTCTCTCCTCTGTGATTGGTGGGTGCTAGATGCCCCAGTGTAGGCCGACTCCCTCCCGGTGTAAGGGGCGGGATCCTCCTCGACCATCCTGGCCTTACCGGTCCTCTCCCTATGCAGGCGAGCTGGTGTCGAGTTCGCCTCCTGCTCAGTGGGGAGGGAGCTGTAATCCCCCCTGGTTTGGGTGCCCTAGGTGGGCCTGGTCTGCTCCCGAGCCTCGGTAGCTGGAGCTCGCCTGGGTACCAGGGCAAGCTCGTCCTGCTGCCTCTGCTGCAACCTTTGTAATGTCGCGAAGGTCCCTTAGGCCGGGGGCCAAGTCTTCTTGGGTCACCACAACTCGCGGAGGTCGCGGAGCTGCGGTGCTTTTCTGGGGAGGTGGTTGTGAGGTCTCTACCACCTGGCGTGAGGTCTCCACCTCGACCTGGTTTTGGTCACCTCCTTTGGAGCTTCCGGCAGCTGCAGAGGTCTGTCCTTTGGCGGCTCGAGTGTTAGCCATTTTTTGATTTCGGAGGGGGTAACTTGCTGAAGGTCGCCGAGGTGGGGGGAGGTCGCCGGAGTGGTGGAGGTCACCGGAGTGGCGGCCGTCCAGCTTAGGTGGAGTCGTGTAAGTTTTCGTCTAGCCTCGCGTGTGACGAATTATCCGAAATTCAATTTATTCGTGTACACGCGAGCATTTGAAAACTTTTTTCGGGCAGAATTCGTAAAATTCGAAAATTTGGGTTTTTGTTCGGAAATCTGGGTTCTTCGTTCAAGGGATGAAGATGTATGTGTATCTTCAAGTGTTCTTGAGTTTTATCAAGAACATCTTCAAATCTTCAAATCTTCAAACAAACCCTAACTTTTTGTTCTTGAATTTTTTTTAATTTTTCAGATTCGACACCCTCCTTCTAGCGCCAAATTGTTGATAGAATTTACTAATCGATGTTTGTTTATGTGGCTTTACAACATATCAATCCTATTAAACAATAATCTTTGAATTAATGTTCTTGGATATAATATGGGGAGGGAGAGTAGAGAATTTAGAAAGAGAAATATTGTAGTAAGTATTGTATTGACTGTGTGAAATGTGAGAGTATCGCCCTAGTAGTTATAAGAGAGGTCTTATTTATAGGTATGCGGGTGTGAGACGATACCTTACGAGCCTATTTGGCTTCCGGTGTTGGCGAAGGTCCGTAACCTTCGTCTTGGTCTCCTACACCGCTCCCTACATCGTGCCTCATCCTACTATAATGCCTTAGACTAGATGGGACTCATTAAAAACCTCGCCGTAAACCACCCTTGTGGATAAACCGGACGGAGGGAAAAAAAGTGCACCATCGGGGTCCTATAGACTATCAAACGAACTCATAGGGGAGCTCGGAAATGGGCACTCGGGCGAGCTCAGAGATAAGCTCCTGGGCGAGCTCCGAGGTGAATACCTAGGCGAGCTCCTACGATCTGGTGCCCGGAGGAGCGCTTGGCACTCTGGCGACCTCCTAGGTGGTCTTGATTCTCTGATTTGCCTCGAGTAGCTCGCCCATCAACAGCAACGCCTCATTGGACACCTGGAGTGCGGCACACTTGAGAAAGTTTTATCAATATATCGAGATTTTGTAATAGATTAGCTGAAGGTTCACATCATAAATGTTGATAACAACCAATGTAAATTACGTTGCTATGAGAAGTTAGAAGTTTTTCTTGAAAAAATATCCAACCTCACGAAGGTTCGCGAAATATCCGACCTCTTGAAGGTTCGCGAAATGTCCAACCCCACGAAGATTCGCAAATACGCAAGGACCAAGGTCCCAAACGTTATAATCTAAAGGCTCAAAAGGCAAAGGCCAAAGTGCCCAAGGTTAGCAAAGGTATCCTTCTTAAAGGATCACCAAGCACCTACTGCCATAAGTTAAAAAAATTCACAAAAAGACGATTGAAATGTCTAAGGCAAGGTTCATGAAACCCGATCGCCCAAAGTGAATTGAACGAAGTACAGCTCGTCACCCCAAGTGGTTTAAGACGAGCAATTCACTGCCCTAAGTGGTGTAAGACGAAGAATATGTACTATTTAAATGAAGGTACAATTCGTAGTCCTAAGGGACGTAAAACGAACGATTCGCCTCTCGAAAGTAGAGTAAGACAAACAGTTAAGTACCGAGAATATTTAAACGAGCTAATTAAAGATATAACGTGCGTAAAAACGTAAATAGACAGAGTTGTAACAAAAGGCTCGAATTTCACTCAAAAGATACTTAAGAAGCTTTCAAGTAAAAAAGATACTTGAAAAATTCCTAAGTATACGAAGTAGTGCTAGCCACAAAGGTCGGCTAGCTGACCATCTTTGAAGTGCAAAAGAGCTCCTTCTGGGCGAGCTACATATGCCCGGCGAGCTTCGACTACTTGATGAAAATTAAAAGATAAAAAAAAACTAATCTAGAAAAACAGAGAAAAGCCTAAGAGTCGGGAGCTGCGGGGGCATCAGAGGCGGAAGCGGTAGGAACCTCGGCGGGGTTGGAGACTTGGGGGGCGACCTCCCCTCCATCAGTCCGCCCAGCCGGGGGAGAGAGCCTCGGCAAAATGGTAATGTTGCATGTACACCCACTGGTGTCGAAGTCGCCGAGGTTCACCATGGCTTCCCCACAAACCTCCTGTATTTGCGCCAAAGTGGGGGAAGTTTGCACCTCCTCTCCGGTGGCCTTCCCTTCTTCGACGAGGTTCAATTCCGACACGGGAATTGTGTTAATAATTTTGTAACGTGCCGGAACCAAGTCAAGGGGCACCCCAAGCTCGGGGAGGTCGCCAATGTCAAGCTCTGTCTCATCGGGGAAGAGCGCTCAGTCCAGGCAATCTTTGAAATCGCCAACTACCGCCTTCAGCTCGTCATCCTTGTGAGCTCACGCCCACCAAATAGCCCGGATGACCTCGGCGTAGCACTGGACAAAGCCCCTGTCCGAGGCCTCAGCCTTCGCCGCCACCAAATCCGCTGATTAGGAGGCATCATTGCGGAGCTCGGCAACCTCATTGATTTTTGCCGAGAGCTGATCCCTCAGTTTCGAGCACTCCTAGTCGGCTCTCTTCACCAGACCTCGCAGCAGTTCCAGCTCCTTCTTAGTCACGGTGTGTTCGCCGACCTCCTTGGCGAGCTTCTCGGCGAGCTCCTCCTCCTTGGCCTTTATCTTGGCATCCGTGTCCTGCTGGATCCGGGCGAGCTTGCGCTGGAGGTCATCGAGCTGCTTAAGGGCATCTTGCTCGGAGATCAGAGATGCGGCGACTTTGTCTTCGGTGAGCTTGGCCATCCTTTTGGCCTTGTCCACAGACTCCATCATTTTTATGAGGTTCTCGCTCTTCTCCTGACGGCCCACCTCGAGTTGTGTCGTCTGGTCGATTACCCTTTGGTTAGCAAGTAGGAGCCCGCTTGCATAATGCATCGAAAGTAGGGCATTTTCAACCAGGTTCTGCCCCTCTATGGTCGCCAGCTGGGGGTTTGACCAATGCCGAGGTACCTCACTCATAGTGTTCTGGGCGAGACCCGGAGGAAGGCTACACATGGAAGTGAGGGAGCGAGATTGCTCGTAAGCATGGATGGCCTCGTGGTGGTTCGGATGTGCGATGGGGGCGTAACTGTGAGGTTAAAACAGTTAGAATTGGAAAAGAAAAGCATAAGAAAGCGACGAGGGTCAAAGCCAAAAATGGCGGGCTACTCACTGAGCTCGCTCCGGGTCTCAGTCTAGGAGCATATTGTCATTGGTTTGAACCCCGAAGGGGGATAAGGAAGGTGACGACCTTCGGAGAGATGCGACGGCCAGAGGAGTAGTCAAATGAGTCGAGCCACCTTGTGCCGACCTCGTGTCAGCTCGCTCGACATGCTCAGGATCCTCTTCATCGTGGAGTAGGGTTCGAGCTTTCTTGCGAGCTTGGGAATCACCCTCGCCCACTCGGGACCCATCACTCCTATGGAGGCCGCTCTTCCCATGACCCCGCTCGGGGGTGGCACCAGCTCGCCCTTCACCCCTGTTAGCCCGGGCGACCTCCGCAGCCTTAAATTTTGTTGGGGCCTTGGTCGACCCCTTCTAGGTCCCGGACCCACCTACCTCGCCCTTCTTCTGGGCGAGCTCAGCTTTCTTGCTCGCGTCTAATGCGAGTATCGAGGGCAGGTCAAGTTTGTTGGGGCGGGGTGGACCCATCGCAAATTGGCGAGCTAGTATATGATACGCCTCTGGGATCTCAACTGTTGGGAAGACAACCCTGCTACCGTCTGCAAAAAATGGGGGAAAAGTGGTTAGTATCGTGGGCGAGCTACCCCCCCTGATAGGCGAGCTTCGAAGGGTTATAAACCTGGGAGCTCAGGACCTTGGACCGTGAGGTAGTGGGGCAGGGTGTGAAGCCCGGTAAGCCTAAGGCAGTGATGCTGAGTGAGGTGGGCGATCTCCCGATCTTTTTGACTCCTTAAATAGCAGACAACTCGCACCACGTTGAACTCGAGGGACGTCTCGGGTTTGCCGCGACTTGACTTATGATGCTTCAAACCTGCAAAAGAATGGAATTAGATTAGTAAATCTAATTCAACCCACGCACACCAAGTAGGCGACCTACTGCTGGCCTCTCCATATTCATCAGGGATTGGATTCGTTCTCCTCGCCCAGAGTAGTCCGCAGAAGCTCGCCAGTCTCCGCCCATGAAGACGAACTGTTGCTTCCAGTCATGGATTTTGTTTGGGAGGATCCCCAAGAACTTCTCCCCCGGGCGAGCTTTGAGGTAGTAGTACCCCTTGCCGTCATTCACTTACCGAGTCAAGCCGAATAGTTCGTTGAGCTCGGTAGTGGTCAATCTGTTCTCATATCCCTCCAGTCCAAAGACCGCCAACGCCGCCAACAAGCTACTCCAGGCGTTGGGGGTGAGCTGAGTGATGACGAGGTTGTTATCGAGCAGAAATTGGCCAATGATCGGGTGCAAGGGCAGTGTAAGCCCGGCCTCGAGAGTGTGCACATTGATAGCTGTCAACCCCGCCAGAGGTGCATCAGCTCGCTCATCCTTCTTTGGGGCATACAGGAAGATGTCAAGTGGGAGCCGGTACCTCTCACGGAATTGAGAAAGTTGGTACTCGGTGATAACACTCCTGACATCGCTAGCTTTGTAGTTCGATTTGTTCGCCGCATCCCGATATTCTTGCCCGGGGAGATCGAAGCTCGCTACATGTTGGGCGACGTACTCGTCCCAGTCGAATTTATGAACAACCTCGGCAGGGACCTAATGCTCGATCAACTGGGGCTCCGGGAAACCGATAGAGCGGAACCACTCGATCGTAACCTCTTCGAGGTCGCCCCCTTGTTCGCCCATGTCGGCGACCTCCTCGCCGGCCACGGCGACCTCCTCACCAGCCTCGGTGACCTCTTCGTTGCCACTCGCAACTCTTTCCTCATGGACAAACTCGTCGCCTTCCTCCCATACCTCGCGACGGACGGAACTGGAGGCCCCTCCCCCCGAATCGGAGTGAACCTCACCGAGAAGCTCGCCAGAATCAGGGCGAGCTATCGAGGCCGCCTCGGAACTGGAGCCGATCACTATCGGGGAGATTAGAGGGATTGGTTCATTCTCGGTCATAGGTCATTTCCCGGGGTTACGGTTCGAAAGGGTTTTGCTCGAGGATTGCGTTGACATAGTTCAAGTGAGGTTCGAAGAGTTCCAGAACAGTCCGGAAATCTCAGTCACCGGAGTTACGGTACCGAAGTGATCGAAAAAATTGAAAAGTCACGGGGAACGTTCAAAATTCCCAGGGACTTGAAGAAACCAAAAGAAGAATGGAAGAAATTTGCAATAAGAAGGGAAAGAAGGAAGAGATATGGGTGTTCTACCTTGAAGAACGCTCAAAATTCTGTCTGAAGCAAGGGTGTTGTTCACCGGAATTTGCTCTGAGAATTCGAAAGTGTAAAAGTGGGAAATGAACTTGATTTCCCCTATTTATAGACGTCGGGACGAGGTCGAATATCCGAGGAGCACAGGGACCGATTTGCAAAGAATTTGAAAAGTTGCCATGATGGGCGCGGGAAACAACGCCTAAAAAGGCGTGCACGATGCCTTGATTCTCGCACCACGTCAGTCGACCAACCACCATGATGAAGCTCGCCCACAAGCTCGGTACCCGCCCAAGAGTAGTTCGCCTATACTCAAGCCTCCGTCCACAGAGACAAATCAGCTCGCCCACACATTAGATAAGTCATGATGTGTGCGAGCTGGGGGCAAGTGTTGACAAAGCGAACTACCTGAGGATAATCGTGGGATTATCCCAAGGCTAAGGAGGTTGCCGGGGCAAGTGGGGGCTAAGTTACTGGTTCGAACCAAGGCCAACACAGGGAAGCTCGGCGAGGTAGGCGAGAACCTCGCCCAAGCTCCAGACAGGCCAAGGTCGGCGACCAAATACACCCAGAGGAGAGGAGGTTATGGGCGAGCTTCTCCTCTCGAGAGGAAGCTCGCCCCCATCCAAGGAGGCCAAGGAGACCAAGGCAATGGAGCTCGCCTAGCCCGAGAGCCCAAATAGCGGGTGCATAAATAGGACATGTATATGTAGTAGGACAAGGCTTTGTAAAGGTAGCATTGTGAGGGACCAAGGCGGGGGTCACGAACCTTCGTCAACATCAAAGGCCAAATAGGCTCATAAGGTGCCACCTCACACTTGCACACCTATAAATAAGTCTCTCTTGTATCACTCTAGAACATAACTTAATCATAATACACTTATAATTTCTCTCTCTAAACTCTCCACTTTCTCTCCCTATGTTATCTATCCAAGAACACAATTCTTGGATTATTGTTTGGTAGAATTAATACGTTATAATAGCCACATAACAAACACTGTTAGTAAATTCTATCAACAAATCTCTCCCCCCCTCTCTCTCCTTTGCATCGGAAGGAGTTCTTCGATTGATACAAAATCTCTCCCCCTTTCATGAGGACAACGACTGCAGACAAACATTTTTCGGTTTGAGGCGGTTTAGTTTCCTCATAAAATTTCTCTCGGTGGAGATCGAATATCAGACGGACCCTTCCGACTAAGTCGAAGAAATAAAAAAGAAATGCACTCATCTGGATGTCGAGTTCGACAAGGTGAACATATCGAAGAGTTGCATCCTCAATACTCCCATTGATTCATTGGATGTATGAGACGATTGCACCCAGACGATTCTGCACCACAAAAGTGGGCCCGCAAAAAAAGGAACAATTATTTCAATGTTTAAAAATAGAAACAAAAACCTTCGCGCTCCAGACGTAAAAAAAGTCACGGACGCCATCTTGAAGCACACTCTTCATCGTGGTGTAGAATCGCCTAGGTTTCCAGTACTGTTGATGGTTTTATTATGTGATTGCAATTATACATAATTAGATACTTTTATTTGCTTATTACCTCAAGTGAATCCATTTTGTATATACTCTTGTGTTTTGATACTTATGCATCCTATTTTGTGAGAGGAACATTTCTGTTTGTGTGGTTATCTGCTGTTTGTTAGAGATAAGGAGATCTTTTGTGAGAATATGAGATATACTCTGAAATACTCATTGGTTTCTAGGTTTTGTGGTTGCACAAAAGATGTTCGATTAACTGACACAATGATTTTTTATTATGTTTCTTGAAGATTTGAACTGTTGTGTTTTCTTGGAAATGGACGCCCTTTTTATGGATGAATGGAGGTTTTCTGTTCTTGATTTCTTGTGTGTTTTACCATGGGAGTCATTGTCCAGAGTAGAAATTCAATCGCTAGAAATTTGAGTGTGATGAATGTTTGGGGTTTCTGATTCAATACAATTGTTCAATGGTGTTGCAGATTTGGGGGCTTTTATTTACAAAGGAACTTTAATGGTGTTCCAGATCAATTAATTAGGTGTTGCAATTTTTTGAGTGTATATTTGTCATGTGTCTTTATCGAAAATTGTAATTCAATTATTGGGAATTTAGTAGTACATTCACAACACGTTTAGTACAATATGAAATTCTGTAGTACAATAACAAATACTACAGAAAAGTACGAATAACTATTGTACAGAAAATTATTCAATCATGTACGTGTGTCTAGCTGGAAAATTGACCGGGTGAAAAATTCAAAAATAGGAACAGTAATAACTATAGTATAATAATTAGTTCAATAGTACATGTCACCTGAATTAGTGTCAATAAAAGTTGCAGATAAATCAAGATAATTATGAGATGTGACTGCTATAGTACACGATCTGACATGAATAGTATATAAAGTCACATCACTTGTACTTTTGTACAGTGTATTAAATACATATCCATCATTCGAAATACAATTATATGTATTATAGTACACTTATATAGTCAAAAGTATATACATAAACTCAATAGCACAATCGTACACTATTTTGGCCCTCATTGTAATGTTTTAAAATAGTTGTCCTTTTTTGTGCTTTTACACCTTTTTTTTTTATTGTTGCTAAATGAAATTAATCTTTTTCATACTATAGAGTCAGAGTAGCTCGTATCTCTTTCACCTAGCATCATATTATCTGCTCCATAAATTAATTTATAGTATTGTAATTGGGCAAAGTAAAATAAACTTCCTTTGGTTCGAAAATATTAATCATATTTTATAGCCTTAATCTTATATGTACCAAACACACCATTTAATTTAAGTGTACTTCTAAATCATTTAAGTGCCTTTGGGAGTATCAATTATTATTAAAAGTTAACATTTATTATAGAAAAATGTATTTTTAAAAAGTGACTTATAGTTTTTTGCAAAAAAAAGAAAAAAGAAAAAGAAAAAAGGGATATATGACATATACCACCAAGGACGAGTAAAATTGGGAGATTTCGCTGAAATTTTGGTTTGTTGACAGTTTCGATATGGATATCCATTGGAATGAGATTTTTTTTTTAAATATTGATAAAATATCTATAAAATTCGGGATATATCAAAACAATTTAGATGAACCATATTCCAAATTTCCAAAATTTCAGTAAAATATCGGTATAATAAAAATATATCATTTAAAAAAATTAGAATTGCTTAATTTGATGACTTGGTACCATTATTTCTTAGACCAAAATGACTTTATATATATATATATATATATATAAGTTGCATACGATATTACTTTGGTATTAATTATCTAATATTCAATAATTATGAAAAAATGTTATATCGTTTTGCATTGCTTATGTATTTTTATTAATATGGTTCATAGATGAATCATATTCCATGTTTCCAAGATTTCGGCAAAATATTGGTATAATCAAAATATATCATTTTAAAAAATTAGAATTACTTCATTTTGATGATTTGGTAATCAGTATTTTTTAGACCAAGATGACATTTTCTTTTTTTATTTGAGCCGCATAAGACATTATTTTGCTATTAGTTGTTTAATATTCTACAATTATGAAAGATTGTTGTATCGTTTTACATTGCTTATGCATTTTTATTAATATGCTTGTCATAAATAATTCTTTTCGTTGAGATTTTAAGTTAAACATAATCATGTATTAAAGCTAGCAATAACATTTGTCTAAATTTCATGTTAAATTTCTAAAATTTCCATCATATTTTCTATTTTTTATTGTTATCAATATTTTCATCGATATATCCGTAAATTTGTGATACAAAAATTTTCAATGATATCGATATTTTCATCCTTATATACCACTTAAACATGATAAAATAATTAAAGAAAAAAGAAAATACCCCCTCCATTTCCTATAGTTTTCATACTTTTTTTAAACCCATTTCTATAATAATTTTTATATTTAAAATAAAAATAAAATAATCTTATCGTACTTATGTTATTTTAAATATTCTTCATTCATAAATTTTCTTAAAATATGTGAAAATGAATATATAACACAAAGAGAGTAGTACTTTAATTTATTGCGACCCATATAAAATTGCTAATAAACCTAAGAAGTATAGCCCCCACCGATCACCATCCAACTTGTCCATGGTTTCTTGTTTCTTATTTGTGTTCAACATCACCATTTAAAGCTTAGCCCATCATTTTTCAATTATTTCCTCATTTTTTATCCATCTGTCAACATCACCTCTTTGTTCCACACTATACTTCCACATGCAACACAATCATACTCGACAAATATATATATTCAACCATTCCAAGTTTTCACTTGTATTTCTTTTTATTTTTTATTTTTTGAAACGAAGTTTTCACTGGTTTAATATGTATTTTCCCAAGTCTTTTATTGAACTCGGTCAAAATTCATCAAAGTGTGAAAAATTAGTAAAAATTAATAGACGAGTAAGTAAATGAAATACATTGAATTTAGATTTGTATCCTAATAGTCTTGCAAGAGTTCTATTATTCCTTTCCAACTTTAATAGTACTCTATCATATACTAAGGGAATAGTCATGCATCAGTTATACAGTAAAATTCAAGTTTATTTTTTAAAAATTACATAAAATACTACTGAAAAGTGTATCTTTCATAGTGTAACTTTTCAGTAATAATTTGTTCAATTTCTTAGTAATAAATTGTGTAACTTTTTAAAAATACACTTGAATTGCACGGTGTAACCAGTACACAGGAGACTTACTCTGTATTATGACCCGCTCTCCAAAATAAACTTACATATATTAAAATAATTATATACTTTAAATCATATACACTATTAAATTTTGAATTTATTTTTCCATTTTAGTACATACAATTACTCATTTCACAGGATAATAGTTAGTAACTAAAAATTGATTAGGAATATAACAAATTTATTAAGTAGGTGCAAAAGTAGAAATAAAAATTTAATAATATCTTAAATATAGAACTTCTCCATTTCACACGTATTGTAATATTTATTGTTTAGTAAAAATTTTAATGTGAATTTTTTATTATATAAAGTTGCTTTGGAGTGAGTTAGGCGAGAGTTAAATATATATGGCAAACTACAGTAAATTTTATAGTGAATAATAACTTATATTAAATATTTTGAAATTTAATTATAATAAAGTTAAATAATATAAAATATTTTATATGAACTAAAATCATAATGCATCTGAATTAATCCCATACTATATACTACATCCGTCTCCCAAAAATTTGTGGTACTTTTGGGGGCACGAGTTTTAAGAAAAAGTATAATGAGTAGAATGTGTATGATGAAGATTGTGAGGTAAAGATTTTAAAGGTGGAGATTTGAAGGAATATTTCTATTTTTGAAAGTGTGCAAACTTTTGTGGGATAAACTAAAAAGAAAAGTATACAAACTTTTGTGGGACGGAGGTAGTATGAATAAACACCACATGTAGCGTGCTTCAGTGAATGAACTAAAATCACATTACATATGAAATAACACCATAATGTATATAAACTAACACTACGTGTCATAATATGTGCTATTACATGAAATAAAATATGTTGTGTTAGAAATTATTAAAATTAATATTCCTCACATAATACTAAATATATATATATATACATATATATACACACGCATTGCAGCATTAAGGGTGTGTTTGCAAATGATTAAAAAAATGAAGAATCATTTTTTTTGGGAAGTTGTTGAGATCCAACTTATCCCAAGAAAAAGTGATTCTACACTTTTTTAATCTCTTGCACACACCCTAAATGTGGAATTGAGAAAGTATTTGATTTTTTTTGTGAAATACATGAAAAAAGAAAATATGTAACTTTTTAATAATAAATAATACTCCTTCCGTCCCGCTATATGTTGCTCATTGTTTTTTGGCACACGAATTAAGGTAAAAGTGAAAAAATATAAGTGATGTGATGGAATAAGTGAAAAAATATAAGTGGTGTGATAGAAAAAGTGAAAAAGTATAAGTGATATGATGGAAAAAAGTGAAAAAGTAATGGAAATAATGTGAAAGATATTGAAAATAATAATAAAGAAGTGAATAATAATTTTCAAAAAAGGTAAAAAGGTAATGAACAACATATAGTGGGATGGACGAAAATGACAATATGAGCAACTTACAATGGGAGGGAGTATAATTTTTTAAATATGTCTCTAAGTCATAACTCATTTTACACAGCACCGTTTCATTCATTCATTTGTAAATTTATAAATAAAAAAAAAAGAAGAAGAAGCAGAAATAGAATATGTGCATTTGAAAAGTCAGCCAGCGAAAATACGAGGAAGAAGTATCAAAATCCAAGTTGGGATAGGATAGGGATTCGCGTGTACGTTCATATCACCTCTGCGTCTGCGTGCCAGAAAACCCACCCTTTCACCTCTCCCTATTGTAAATTTTGGTGGTCTTTTCAAGTCAAGCTCCCTCTTTTGCTCAAACGCGTTTTGTAGAAACAGTCTGTTATTTATTGGCTGGAATATCTCACCAACTTGCTTTTTTCAGTCTCTAATCTAATCTCTCCCTTGCAATTTACTACTACTAATCTTTCGTCCCTTTTCAACTTTCTGGGTCTGTGGGCTCGACTGAGTCAACTAGGTTAGGTGATTTTTGCCGGATTTTCAAGAACTCTGTTCCATTGCCCATTTTAGAGCTCGATTGATTGTATTTCTGGTGAAAGAATTGTGGGCTCTTTTTATTTTCTGATGAAATGAAAGATTTTTGGCGATCTAAGAATTGTGTCCTGGCGGCATTTGTAGTTTTCAGCTTCTTTAGATTTTGCTGGTCTCTCAATGATGAAGGTATGGGATTTAATTTACTTTTTTTATTTAAAGTTTATGAAAATTGGAGTGAATAATGATTTGGGTTTTGATATTTACTTGATTAGGTGAGGCTTTGTTGGGATTTAAAGAAACTATTGAGAGTGATCCTCATGGGGCTTTATCAAAGTGGATGAATGAAGTTGGTGTTGAGAGCCCCTGTTCATGGCCCAGAGTTGAGTGCTCAGAAGGGCATGTTGTTGTATTGTGAGTCAATTGTTGCTTTAAATTGTTTGATTTTAGGTTATTTTGATGTGTAGAAAGTTAGAAATCTTGATTTTAATCGCAGGAACCTCAGAGATCTTTGTTTGAGAGGTACTCTGGCTCCTCATATTGGCAGCTTAGTTCACATGAAATCTTTGTAAGATACTCTATTCTGATTTCTGTGTAAACAATAAATTCAATTTTTGAGAATTGTGCTCATTAATTTCCAATTTGTTTACAGAATTTTGAGAAACAATTCTTTTTCCGGTATCATCCCCAAAGAGATCTTGAATTTGAAAGAATTAGAGGTGTTAGACCTTGGATATAATAACTTCAGTGGAGAGCTTCCGCGCCATCTTGGCAACAATTTCTCGATGACGATTCTGTAAGTTTGTAGGAGTGATTGCTTTGTTTTCAGAAGAAAAAGTTTCTTTTCCTGCTCTGATGAATGTGGTTTCATCTTTTCTTTTTTAAATGTAGATTGCTGGACAACAATGAGCTTCTTAGCAGCATAAATCCTGAAATTATCGAACTTCAAAAGCTCTCCGAAGCTCAAGTGGCGGAGGACTTGATATCTAGTTCCAAACAGGAATCCTGTGATAGCTTATTTATCTCTTGGTAAATATATTCTATTTACCACATTTTATCCTCTAGTTGATGATAAATCTAGTGTAGGTGCACATTTTCATACAGGTTTTGAAGAATCATTGAGATAGTTGCATAACTCCAAGCAGATCTTCATTAGTAAACCCATGTAAAAATGCAGTGCTTCGTTGAGCATTCTCTCGTTTTCGCTTTGTCACTGGCAGTTATTTTTCATGTACTGAATCATCCAAGTTTCTGTGATTGATTGAAAGTAAATTCGGTTTCGGAAATGTTCATGTATTATAATATGAATGCTTTTGTCTGCCTCATTCCTGATGTGTTCTTGTAGTTTTCTCGGCCTGAAATTGTAATTAAACCTAAATATTTATGAATACAATAAGGATGACAAAAAATAGTATACATCAAGTGCCCCAAACAATTCAAGTGTACATTTAAATGTTACTAAAAAGTATTAGGTTTTTAGTATTAGTTGTTCTCACTGAAAAATATTAATGTTTTTATCTTTACCTTCACAGGACTCCATGGGAAACGAGAGATGTTGCTGAACGAAGATTGTTACAAGAATCTCATAGGAGAAGAACACCTTGGAGAATTTGGCGGCCACTAGATCCATCTCCATCTCCAGCTCCAGCTCCAGATCTATCACCACCTCTGTCACCTCCGCCAGTGCTGCCACCCTCTACTCCCGCTAACAACAATACCTCTCCAACCACACTTTTAACAGCAAGAAAAGGTGGTGGGTCCCATAATGGGGTCATACTGTTTGCAGCCATTGGTGGGCCCCTACTGCTTTTACTTTTAATCGCCGGTTTCATCTTTTATCGATATGGTAAAGTTGCAACAGTTAAGCCATGGGCTACAGGTTTAAGTGGACAGCTGCAGAGAGCATTCATTACTGGTATTTTCACTTCTTACGACTTCATATTTGTCGATCTACTAAGCGTATAATCACAAAACGAAGTTGAAATTAAAAGATCCATGCAGCGTTTTATGTCATTTTTGGTCAATAGTGAAAAGAGCTTATATGCCAAACGCTTTACCATCTTATAAGATTATAAAAGAACACATAGCTCCACTATCCAAACACTCTTTTGGGATCATGAGCCGTAATTGATCAACCATGGTGAACAGAGATATTCACTCATGAAACTATTTGTCGTTGGTGTCTCAGGTGTACCGAAGCTCAAGCGATCTGAACTTGAGGCTGCTTGTGAAGACTTCAGCAATGTGATTGGTTCATCATCAGTTTGTTCATTTTACAAGGGTACTTTGTCCAGTGGAGTCGAGATAGCAGTTGCGTCTATTGCAACGAAATCTGCAAAGGACTGGTCAAGTAGTCTGGAATCGCAGTTCAGAAAGAAGGTACTACCTCTTAAATGATTATATTAAGAATCTACAAGTTTTATTTATGTTTCTAGAAATCGAAGTCCATAAAATTTGCATTGTCAAGACTGAGTTTGAAATTATAACTCACATGGCAACACGAAGATTATGGATATCATGGTAAATCTTGGTTGGACATACAAATATTACCATGAAGTTTAAACTATCTAGTGTTAGGAAGTTTATTGATTTTATAACTTGCATTCCAATTTTGACCCAAAAAAAAAAAAACTCAACTTTTTCCATTTCTTAAGTTCCAAAATCTTAAGAAATTTTTTGACCCAAAATCTTAACTTTTTCAATTTTTGACCCAAAATCTTAAGAAAATTGAATACAATGTCATTTTATGTCACACAAATGCCACATGAGGGTTTAGGGCAAAACTGACAACAAACAGGTTATGGGGCCTAAATTGAACGTTCACATGATATAAAGTGACACAATTTCAGTTTCGACGATTTTCAGCCAAAATTGGACAATCATTTTTATTAATATAACTTAATTGAAAAGGTTAACTTCTTAGTAGCAAAAATTGGACAGTAGACAAGTTACGGGGAGAAAAGGTTTTAACTCAAACTATCTCCAGTTATTTTGAAAAAGCAGGGAGATTTTTATGCGATGATGCAAATTCTCCTTTTTCTAGGCATTAACTCACTGTGATCGTCGTTTCAGATTGACAGACTATCAAAAGTGAATCACAAAAATTTCGTAAGCCTTCTCGGTTTCTGTGAGGAGCAGCAACCGTTCACGAGGATGATGGTTTTCGAGTATGCTCCCAATGGAACTCTATTTGAGCATATTCACAGTGAGTGTTTCAATTAGTTATTTCTTCATTTTCTTAGGCCTTGTGGCTAATCAACTCTCATCCCCATTCATTCTTCCAGTAAAAGAAGCAGAACACTTGGACTGGGCAATGCGACTAAGGATAGCAATGGGCATAGCGTACTGTCTTGAGCACATGCATGAAAGGAGGCCCCCATTAGCCCACAGAAAGCTAACATCCTCTTCTATTTATCTAACTGAAGATTATGCTGCCAAAGTCTCCGATTATGTGTTTTGGGACGAAGGGGCTGAGAGGCAATCGAGCCCAGAAAGCAATGTGTACAGCTATGGAGTCATGCTGTTTGAAATGATGACTGGAAGGCTCCCGTACACTGCAGGCAGTGATTCTCTTGAAGACTGGGCATCGGATTACCTTAAAGGAACGCAGCCTCTACGAGAAATGGTGGACCCCACTTTAAGATCGTATGAAGAAGACCAACTTCAAGAGATTGGTGAGCTGATCAAATTGTGCGGTGATCCTGACCCGAGACAACGCCCTTCGATGAAAGAAGTTTGTGGGAGGCTGAGAGTGATAACCGGGATGGGCCCCGATGTAGCTGTGCCGAAACTGTCACCACTTTGGTGGGCAGAACTTGAGATTCTGTCAACTGAGGCTGCTTGAAATGAAATTGGGAGTGTAAGTATTATTTCTTATAATCTGGAGGGAATTACTTTTCACTCATATGGGGGGTGTATAGTGGGGCTGGGGGAATGTATGATTATTCTGGTGAATATTTTTGTGATTTTGTTTTCTTTTTGGCTAGAAATGTGATGTCTGGATGCCCAATATGTATATGCGAGAGAATATGGCAAAAATGCATCTCACTTTCACTTTGTTTTGAAAGGTTGAACATAAATAATTTACGACCTTGAAAACTAACCCTTTTAGATGCCCCTAATAACTTCAAAATAAAAAAGGGAGCCGCTATACATACCCCAAATTACTCTAACATACCCCAAAAAACTTATAGACAAAAATGGACACACTTAAAATAACTAAAATACCTTTATATAAATAAAATAAGAATTTATGTAAATTAAAATTTATAAACCCTTCCTTATCCCCAAGAATATTTATTTTTAATAAAATATAAACAATTTGTAGAAGAGATTGAAAAGTAAAAATATTAAAATTTACTTAATGAAGAGAAGAATTCCTCCAAATCAAAATTTTTAAAAATGTCATGAATCACAAAATTTTAGATGATATTGGGTCTAGATCTCGACTCCATAGCAGATATTTCTAGAAAGCTTATTCACTTTGAGAGGGTGGAATAGAGTTTTAGAGACTAAACATCCATTGAAATCAGTTCAATATAAGTAAATCTCTGAAGCAGAATATGTTCTGTCGAAAAATGGGGAAGACGAAGACACAAATCCAAATTTTAGAGGAGGACGAAATCGATGGCCAAAAACGGTGGTTTCAGGACAGGAGAAGAAGAGCTCCGGTGAGATCTGGAGGAGTGAAGATAATGTGGAAGCACCGTGATGGAGAAAAAACATGAGTGGATCCCTTATAAAATTTTATTCGATTGTAACAAAGAAAATGAAGACACAAATTTTCGATTCTCATAGCAGAGTGGAGCTGCTTTCTTTCTTTTCAGTTGTGGAGAATTAACGTGAGAGAGAAAAAGACTTAGTAAAAAATGATAAAGGATATAATAGTAAAAAAATAGGGTATATTTAGTATTTTAAATTAATTTTAAATTTCAAATGGGGTATGTTTAAAAGAATTTGGGTATACATAGCGGAGCCCAATAAAAAAGGCCCTCTAATTTCATAAAAAAAAAATTCAAAGTTGTTATTCAAAATAGTTGATCTGTGTCGCCGTCACCTCCCTATGCTGCCCGTAATCGCCCCCCCCCCCCCGTGAGTGCCACTGCTTGAGAGAGAGAAAAGGCCGCTTAAATCGAAACCTTACCGTCTGTGTTAGGTCACCCTGCCTTCTCTCA